>CABFOW010001095.1:19108-39697 GCA_902141385.1 Timema californicum | reverse complement strand
GGGGGGGGGGGGGGGGGGAAGGAAGGTGTTTAAAATAATTCGACACTTCCTCTCTGTTAATTTGTGATTACTGTATAAGCACAGAAAATAGTGGTGTTTACTATTGATATTTACCCAATGGTTTTATTACACACTTTCCAGATGAATGTTGGCACATTTATTTAAGTATCACTAAAACTCATATACCATTTGAATAAGTTACTATATATTATTTTAAAAGTGAGTTTTCATTACAGTATATTAGTTATTACTATTTTCTAAGCTCCATGCTGATAATGTAATCTAGTTTGACATAAAAATGAGGAATTTAGTGGTATTTAATTTAGATTAATTCAACTAAAGCTACTTACTTTATAGTAAATGAGGGTTCATAATGTAATCAATTATATATTAACATTGTTAACTTTAAAGTTGAACAAAGATTTACCATTTTAATTTAAAAGGTCAAATATATAGAGCAGATTTTAACTAAGAAAAATATTTGGCTTGATAACACAAGGCATTAAAGCAGCCAGATATTCAAACTATCTGTATTATATTTGGCTTGATAACACAAGGCATTAAAGCAGCCAGATATTCAAACTGTATGTGTTATATTTGGCTCAATAACACAAGGCATTAAAGAATCCAGATATTCAAACTATCTGTGTTGTATTTGGGAAAGATATATTGACAAATATATTGGTGGCAAAATGGTGTTCTATCAGGAAAAGTTAAATAATAATACTTGCCTTCGCTTGGAGATGTGTACAGCTTTTTACAAATTTCTTGTACGCCTCCAAAGTCTGTGACTTTGGAAACCCCCTCCCGGCCCCGGGTCTCCATGAGCTCCCGGAGATTCTTGAGTGTGATCCCATACTGTGCTGGCCGCCCATCTATTGTCGCCATCTCTTCAGGTGGACCACTGCCTAAAAGAGAGACAAGGATTATAGCACAAAACTTGGTGACATTACAGGGCAAACATAGTATAACAAACTGGAACCGGATATAGCCGTTTCTGACATGCCCTCCTAATATTTGTGCACCAAGAGAAAGTCACTCCTAATAAAAAATTTAATTGACTAATTTGTTTAAATGATTTTATTAAAAGATATCAGTTATCTCACACATTAAATTTATACGTTTAGTAAACAGTTTGGCCTTGCTTCATTTATTTAGACAACGCTGAGAGCAAGGTGGAAATATATTTTAATTATCTAAATCACTTAAAATTTTATTTGAAAAACAATGTGTGTCTAATATTTTAAGAACGTGTGCGAGCCAAACACTATTGTTTGAGACAAGATTGGAATTCATGTTCTTATTTAAACAAGTTTACATATGTTAACGTGTTTAAATAATGTATGCAGTTAAGTAGTTAAAGGTATATGAAAATGAGAATGGTAGACCCTATAGTGTTTTATAAGACTTACGGAATATTTTTATTTCTATTAAGAAAATGTTGATCTTTTATGTGAAACATTTAACCTTATTACTTAAGGTCTTTTTAATTATTCAACAGAGAATAAAATAAATGCAAAGTATTTCTAAAACAATTAAACTAGAATATTCGAAAAACTAGTGTATTTATATTATCCACTTTTAAAGATCTTTTGACATCAGACAGTTCTACAGTTGGATGTATGACAGGTCTTCAATTTGTGACAATCTTCAAACATACGTATCCTGAAGAATACAATGCGCTTCAACATTTTATCGAATATGATAGATTTTTTTGACAAGTATTCAAGTCCTGCCAACTACTTTAATTTACAGTAGAGAGACCAATCGTGTTAAGACTTCACTTACCCAAAAAGACTTTTCGATTAACTATCCCGATGAAAAATCATTGTAACTGTTGATATTAACCTATCATTATTACTATTATTATTTAGCACCACGTCTTAGTACCCTTTCGGGTTATACGCTTTAGTACTAATCACGCTAATGGATTAGGAATTGGAAAGGTTTAATTAGAGGAAGTGAACCCGCATTTGTGTGGAGGGGGGAGTGGAAAACCATTTAATAAAAACCACCCCCAGTTCACCCGACCGAGATTTGAACCTCGAACTCCCCGTCCTTAGCGGTTGAGCTCAATAAGACTAGCGCGTTAGCCAACTACGCCACCGAGGCAGGTATATTAACCTATCGTTAAGTTAGAAAAAAATATAATTTATGGAAATAAAATATTAAGATATTGATACACGCTGTAAGCTTAGTCTTACCTTAACTGGATCCACTAGTGCCCTCTAATATAAGCTTCAAAATAATGGAAACAATCAAGGTAGGTTTGCTAACTTTCAGGGCAAACTAAGCGACTCGGAAGCGGATTTACACTATAGGCTCACTAGGCGTGGACCTAGGGGCGGAATCTTTAGGGGACGGCAAATTTTGGATAACATTATTTGTATTATTATAATATTTTGTTTTTAATAATAACTTTAAAAAAATATTGACTGACTTTATCGAAACAGTTCAAGTTAAACTCAGAACGACAATATTTCTTTTTAAATAACTGTACTTTGTCACTTGCTTCAACCATGAACAATGAACATACTTGATTATCTTTCATAAAAATCTTTTCTCGAATACTAACCTCCTCCACCCCACCCCCTCCTCCCACCCGCAACACCTCTTTCAACGAAAACTCCCTAAAGCCCTTGACAATTTTGTTAAAAATGCAACGTTGCCAAGTCATATCATGAGTAACTTACAACAAGCTGTAGTTCGTATAAGTCTTTATCGAATATTTTGATTTGTCATTCTCTTAACGATTCTATTCAAGAGTACGGAATTACTATTAATGGTAGGCTAGATGGTCAGTGGTTGTGTGTTTGTGGTGCAGAGATGGCTGTTCTAGTGTGCGATATTTGAATTACATAGGCACACTGTCTAATTAGTAACAATCTATCTGGTTAATTATTTTTACCACTTTTATTATTATGATTGTGATCTATATTAATTTATTTCGCTGTTAATCACGGGATTAATTAAAATAAGTGATAAACTCAAAATTAAGTGGGGCATTTCGTAAACTGGCAAAAGAAAAGCGAGAAAGGGAAGCTAAAATTCTGAAAACGCTTGGACGAGTGGACACATTTTTTTACAATAAATGTGGCTAGTTCAAGTAAATTTACTGATATACGTGAAGAGCCATTGTGAAAGAAGTCCGAACAAAACAGTGGTAGAGAATGTAGGAAAAAAAGTATTTTTTAATTCGAGTCACATGCAGGCCGGTGTGTTGAATCAGCTAATAAAATCAGTAATAGCCTCGTTAGTGATGATCCATCGTAGTGGTGTGTTAATGAGTCAACAACTGACATTCTTCTACGTCGTGGAATTAATCAAAATAATGATTTTTCTAATTCACGAAGTCTCATAACAGGTAAAACCAGACATTTGAACAAAAGCGTTTTTCACAGCAAATTTTTAAATGGTGAATCAAATTTGAGTGATTATTTAGTATATTCCTGTAGTACTGGTGCCGTTTATTGTGCACCATGTAAATTGTTTGGAGGAAAGACGACGATCGCTACTCACGATATTTCAGATTGGATAAACAGTTATATTATTTTTTCTCAACATGAAAATGCGCAGGAACACAAAAACTGTGAGTTGACGTTTTTAACAAGGAAAAGTCTCTTAGGACTGTAGAAAATCATTTCAAGTCTATGTTCAGGCTTAACAAATGTACTGGCGCAATGTATTGAAAAGAGCATTTGCAGTAGTGAAAAGTCTAACAAATCGTGGACTTCCCTTACGTGGGCATGAAGAAAAATTTAATTCATTACATAATGGTCAGTTTATGGTGTATCCCTAACTTATAGCCGAGTTCGATCCTTTTCTCGCGGAACACATTTAACGATGTGGAAATATGGGACAGGGGCATACAAGCTACCTGTCTTCAACAATCTCTGATGAAATAATCAAAATTCTTTCTGAGCGAGTGAAAAAAATTATAATCATTGATATCAAACAGGCTAAATATATCAAACAGGCCAAATATTTCTCTATCATAGTTGATTCTTCTGTGGATATTTCGCATATCGATCAATTATCTTTCATATTAAGGTATGTGGACGAAAATGGTGAGCCTGTTGAACGTTTCCTTTTGTTCTTGCCAAAACCAGGACAGAGGTCTGAGAATCTAGCTAAAGCAGTAATGAATGTTTTAGATACAAATTATATCGATATTAGAGGCCAATTTTACGACAATACAAACAATATTCGGGAGCATACACAGGTTTACAGCTACGCATCAAAGTAAAATTAATCCGAAAGCGCATTATGTGCCCTGCGCAGAACATTCATTGAATTTAGTTGGCACTAGTGCCGCAAGCCGTTGTCAGGAAACTTGCTCATTTTCACAACTTTTTCTCTAGTTCTACACAACACTGGGAAAACCACTCTTTTCTTTCACGGAACCAGGAAGCAAAACAGTAAGAAGTTTATCAAAAACACGTCGGTCAGAAAGAGAGGAGGCATGTATATCTCTAAATGAAAATTGGGGGAGTATAATCAAGCCTCTCACCCATATTATCAATAATACCTGTGAGAAACCACTAGTGCGAAATGAGACCTCAGGTCTAATGAATCAACTTAATAATCTAGAGACAGCATTCATGATGACAGTTTGGAAGGACATAATCCAGAAATTAAGTAGTGTAAGTGTGAAATTGAAAAGTGTTAACATAGAGATTGAAATAGTTCATGGATTATTTGAATCACTTGTGCAGTTTATAAGTTATGTTCGTGGCATGTTCGACTATTATAATCAAAATCCATGGAGAAAACTGATATGGATTACGAATGCACTTATAAACGATCAAGGAAGCCCAAACTTCATGCCGATGAAGATAAGGTCAATTAAGTTCTTCTGATTGGTAGAGAGAAATTTAAAGTTGAAATGTTTTTCCCTATACTTGATAAATCACACACTGAATTAATGAGGAGGAAGGAATGTTATAAATTTGTTATTATTATTATTATTATTATTATTATTAGCACCCGTCTTACAACCCGTTCGGGTTATACGCACTTAGGCTAATGTGAAATGGTAGGGTGATTGTGAGATGAAATGTAGAACCTACAGTTTAACGTGGGATCCGAACCACGGTGTGAGGCCTGGCATTCCCCACATTTACAAGATGTCTTGTCAGAGGTGAAGGAAGGGTTTGGTAATCAGATAAATCTGTGCCGGTTATAAATTAATGTCAGACACCTTCATAGTGTTCAGCAAATTTCAGGAAAGTTCTCCAGATGTTATTTCCGAACGCACAGCGAAACTCCAGAAGTAATATGAAACTGATTTATAACCCTCCTTCCCAGCAGGATTTATTCTGACCGTTCGGGAACATTTGTCGGCTAGAGTGTCGTCAACTAGGTACGCTTCGCGACGTGTTAGCACGGAGTGTTAGTGAAACAGCGATTCTGTCCGAACATCGAGTCGTGACGGGAAGACCAAGGTTGATATGGTTGCCATTCAACAATCTTCGGTTTTCAACACTATTTATTTAAGTTGGCAACATATTTTACCTAGAGCTCATTGTTTCTTGTTTACTTTTAGTTGTATTAGCAATTTCGATGTTAGTACACAACAATTTTTTTTATTAATGATTAATATTTATTTTTATATTAGTAATCACATAATTCAAAAGTCTTGATCTATCAATTTATTAGTTAGTATTTCTTTAATTTAGTTACTATTAAAATGGTATTTATTGGGGTGTTTTTAGTATTTTATGTTGGTCTAATCTTGAGTATAATTTCAAGTTTAGTCTAATTTTCAGTATCATTATTTAAAACTATACCTAGGCCTACAAACAGAATGCGATGCGTATTAAGCGCATTACCGTACGTTTGTTTTATCTTTATTGGCGGAAAAGTTTATATTATTATATATTGTGTGCCACCGTGATTACCAGAAATAAAGAAACGTGAGTAAACCCAATATAATTATATTCAACCAATTTAAACTAGTTCTATTTGATTGTGCATAGTATTATGTGATGTTGTTAATGAATCACTAGATTTCGAAACAAAAACTATCTTTAAAAGACTGTTAATCTATATTAAGATGTTTTAAATTAAAAGTACACCTAAGCTACGAGTTCTTGTAGGACTAGTTAGGTTAGCTTATAATGTATTACCCTTTTTATTATTGACAAAAGTGGGCTGCATTACTACTAAAAACAAAAATTAATATGTTGAGTAGGTTGCTAAAATTTAATAATTATTCTAGGCTATCTGTCATATATACCGGTTCTAGGTTAATATTATTTTTATATAAATGGTAATTTATCAAATGTTTTACCAATAATAAAGTACCACAAAAACAATATTTTATTTTGGTAAGGGAATGCTAGTGGAGCTTAGGCCTACAAAACTGTGAGATAGATGTCATTAAGTATTTACTAAAAGAAACAAAGATTATTGTTACCGTAAATTAATGAAAGACTGGTTCAATTATTTATTTTGTTTATTTCAAGATGTTTAACACAATCTCATAAGGTCCAGGTTAGTAGTACTTTTTTCGTTTGTGGCGCGCAATAGAAGGTAGTTATAGGACTGTTTTCTATATAAAATAGAAAATAATAACTAATTTAACACCATCATTCTACTCAAAAGGACACGGAAAATCAAATGATAATAAAATTATAATAATTATTAGATATATTTGTTAGGCCTATAATTGAAACAAATGAATAAGAACTCTTAAACCAAACACCAAGTTTGGGCTAGCTTAGAATGATAAGAAAACTCAATCCCTATTTTAATGCATTATTTGATTATTAACCAATAGATTGACCTAACTTTTCATGTATAGGCCTACATAAATAATTTCCAACAGTAGTAATCAAATAAATAATATAGGTGTGTTAATGTTAAGGATAATTTGTATAAACCCAAAGCCGCACAGGTAAAAACACAATATGTTCCATCAATAGCTACATTTCTCGGATATTTTGGGTGAGTTGATTAATTGTAGCAAAAGTAAAAAAAATGTCAATATCCATAATTATAATTTTAGTATCATTTGATTCGCAGTTTGCTCTTGAGTAGAATTATTGTTTTAAATTATCTATTATTTTATAACAAAAAAGTGTGTTACATACACTATTTTGCGCATCATCCCTAATTTTGTCTATATCCTTGTTTGTGATTGATTAAAATTAATCAAATACCATTGAAATAATTAACTTGATAAGGAATAATAAAAAGTTGCTTTGATGAGATTAAACTGGTTGTTACAAATAAGCTTTCACTGTTAGGCAAAATGTATCTTTGTGCTTGGTTATAAAAATGAAAAAAATATCTAGCCTACATGATTGGGTACATGGGCTAAAGCATCTACATTGTCAGATTTGTCAATGAAAGAGAGAGGGTTAAAATTATAACCAAGTGCAGTTAGAATACTTTCATTCTCCCTCCAAGCAAATGTCCACACATTTATTCTCATGTTTACTTACCTCATCCTAATGTCATCATTGTAAATATCCCAATACTTTAAGAGGTAATAAGGCTCGTTGTATAAAAGAATATTCAATACTTAAATAGACAAACATTTATAGATATTATGAAAAATGCAGTCCACATTCTTATTAGATCTAGTGTAGAAACCCTCCAATTTTAAGCACTCCCAATACTCAGTTGGCTTGGATCACCACTATCTTAGTGTAAATATTAATACATTAGGCTATATTGTTCGTTATTTTTACAAAGTGATTGTATTTTGTTCAGTTTATGAATAAAGGTTTGAATCCTACACGAGCCTAGAGAGTATTCTCCATCCCCTCCCTCTTTTAATGCTAATGAAATTGCATTTCCTCTTAAATATATTATTCATGCCTACGCTATTATATTAAAATGCCATGTATCTAAGGATGTTTGTTTTTATCATGTAGTTTTGTTTCAGATTATATTGAACTACCGCAGACGAGGGAGGACAAATTAAGCTTTTTTATTGTAGTTTTGTTTTCTTTTAATAAAATAAACTGAATGGGACATAGTATTGCACTTTTTTTGCAATGGCTTTATGTTGATATAACTAGAAAATGTACAACAATCACCATTAGTAAGTTAGGCCTAGAATGATTTTTAAATTGGTATAAATAAACATTTCTTAATCAAATGTTTCAAAATGGTACAATTTATAATTAATTTTACAGTTTGTGTAGAGTGACTAGTATGCGAGCTAAATATGTAGGAAAAATTCAAATTAAGATGAAACTAGTAGGAAGCCCTACTGCACAATTAAATAATTACCTATACTAAGTTAACCACTTGTATTTATAAGATGAAATTCAGTGTTTCAACATCATATCAAAAAACCTGTAAAAATACACATAATGCGATAGCAACTAAAACATTTATAAACATTTTATTTTTTATTCACATACATAACAAAAAACCTATGTTAATTTGATGTTGCTTTGTGGTTTGCAAGGCAACTGTTTTGAAAATATATGATGCAAATACAAATAAAAATCTCACTTCAAAATTACTAAGCTCTAAAACACACTAAAATAAATCCTTACCTAACTAAATTGGAGAGTCGGTGACCTGGCGGTCTAGGGGTAAGGTGTCAGACTTCTGTGCTGGCGGCTGGGGTTCAATCCTCAGTCCCGGCACAGATTTATCTGATTACCAAACCCTTCCTTCACCTCTGACAAGACATCTTGTGAATGTGTGGAATGTCAGGCCACTACTGTGGTTCGGATTCCACGTTAAACTGTAGGTCCTCCATTTCATCTCACAATCACCCTACCATTACACATGAGCGTAAGTGCGTATTACCCGAACGGGTAGTAATACGTGGTGCTAATAATAATAATAATAATAATAATAATACTAACTAAATTGGATAATATAAAAACTTAAATAAACGATCAAATATATAAAAATCAAAATTAAGTAATAAGCGCCATTAAAGTCGGGAGTTAACGAGGTGGTAGACAGTCGTAAATAAGTAACCGATTTCACGACAAATGCAGTCGTGTCACCAACTAGCCGACCGGACAGACTCGCATATGTCGGCGACCTCACGAGATCGTCCCAACGCGACGTCGTTGACGAGTTCCCGTCCGGTCAGTAGCCCTGCTGAAGGGAACAATGGATGTGCATAGTTCTGTCAGAGGGATGACATGGAAAAGATCTTGTGTAGGCACGTTGAGTAGTATAAGACAGTAGAAAATAAGATTCTTCGGCAGAAGTTTAGCCTGTCGGCAGGGAGAAGTTGAGGAATCTTAGAATGTTTCGTAAATAGTTTGCTGACGTTCGTCATGTTGGTAATAGATGGGAGGTATCTAGGCTGATAGTCCGAAGTGTGTTGATAGGAATTAATAGTCCATGAGCTGTGAAGGCATTTATTGGCGAAGAGGCTAAGTGGGCAAGGGTAAAGAGGAGGAGCCACGGGGGCACTACCCTTGAGTAGCTGGAAGAGCATAAAATGCTTATAATAAGGATAGTTTATTCATATTACAATAATTAGACAGTGTAACTCTTCCGAGTCATAAATTACACTCAATATACATTTAGATATTATACATTTTTCCTTTTTGTGGTGCAGAACTACTTATATAAATATTTACAATTTATGAAGAACATCAACACACTTTCCAATGTTCTTCTGTTATATTTTTTAATAGGGTTCTCCTAGTTTCGGAGAGAAATTATTTTTAAAATCCTGTACAGAAGGTGGAGAGTGTGCCACCATAACAGAAATAAGCCATGCTCGAGGACATACTTAAGTTAGGAGAGGAGAATGGTCGACAGATACAAGAAGACATAACATCTTTCCAGATCGCAGGTCCAGATCCAGGTGGTTAGATACCTACACAGATATTTTTGGTCATGACCGTAGGAGATGTAAACCTATCATCCATCAGAATCAAGCCAAATTCAAATCGAGTGGTCTATCGAATTCATAAATACATGTTTATTCAGAGACGGTCAAAAGTTATGGAAAAATATAATCTTCAGTGTATTTGCAGACAAATTTAAAATCATTTAAGTATACCCTGTAGTCATAAATTAAATCTGTATTTTATTCCTGTAGTTTATACAAGTACTCAGGCCAACAAGGTGTGCAAAATGTTAGCTCTACTTTTAGGAGAATGGTTACATTTGTACTATAGGTGTCACAATATGAAAACATTTTTTTTTTTCATAAAGATGATGTATACTCCGATTATCCGTAAATGTAGTAGTCCTACTTTAACGAATTACACTATAGCTCTATTTATAAGCTACGCCATAGTGTAATATTGTAACTTAAATCTTGTTACCCTTCAGGGTAAAGGAAGGGTAGGCCAACATCTTACACATTTTGAACATTAGATGGATTTTAATGTCTATATTATATTATATCTCATCCATGTATGCTTGAATTTAAAAAATCCTTACATTATTTTATTTAACCGCAAGTTATAACCTTGTGCTTTTAGTTCCGGCATATTAACTGACTAATTTTAACATTAAATTATACTGTGAAAACAAATTTCTGTTCACATTCAAATGTAAGAAAATGTAATAATTTTTTTTAAATGTTCGGTGGCTAACATCGTAATATTGAGTAATCAACAACAGTGATTGTAAACAATGCGTTTGAATACGAAAAAGTCTCCAGTTCGCCCTCGAACTACTTGCCATCGAATACTAGTTCGAGATTAAGAGAAAGTGTTTACATTGTAAACATTTTATAGCCTAGTAACAGGTGCACGCATTTGGTTAACAAGGAACTGGCAAAGGCGATTTAAACACTCACTGTTTAAGAGTATTAAACAGGAAACAGGTGATGAGACTCACGTCAACATTGCGATTTTATATTCGTTGCTACACTTCTGAATGACAAAGATCCGTGCTTGAATAGTCTAAAGCAGCGCTTCCCAAACTTTTTGAATGGTGTACCACCATCAGTTTGTATTAACACTGGGATAATCCTGAATATTTACTATTTAGATCACTTTTAATGCTGATCAGGGATATAAAAACACACAATGCGTGGCTGCATCGGCTCTTCGAGCTTGAATCAGTGTTGCCACCCCTCCAAACACTGTTTGGATAGGTTTTCTTTTTGGTTAGATTTGGTCGTAATATATTTATAAGATTTGCTGTGGCCCTATTATTTTACGACTTAATTTATTTGTTTTGTTTCGGTTCCCACGTCGTACCACTGGTGGTACCCGTACCACAGTTTGGTAACCACCGGTCTAGAGAATCCTTGCAAGGATTCTTGAGTCATCACCTAGCTAAGCTTACGATTATATATTTATTTAAAATTCATTGTGGATATTTAACGTGCAATTTCTGAACCAACTGATTATATCAGCACACAAGAATTTTTATAAGCGAGAGCGAAAGAGCCTACCAACTGTGCTGTAAAGATATTTTCACATACCTTCCAGGATTCTTTTACACGCCACAAATGGCATGGGACCATCGACTTTACATCCCCTCCGAAGGAAGTTGTGCTACGAGTTTGTATCACTTGACCCCGGCTGGGTTTGAACCCATGAACAGCAGGTACTGAGGTGAGCACTTTACCACAAGATCATCAAGGTCGACCTTACACTTACCATACACTCTGACAGGTTATCGGGATTTAATTCGTTATGTTTCGGATTTCTCTCATAAAGATAGTTTTGGCCTATGTCTATAAATATAAACATGTGATAGCAGTGTGCCAAATCAGCCCAAGAATAAGGAGAAAGTAAAATAAAATGGACAAATATGCTTGTATGTTTTAGTATTTTAGTAGATAAGCTACAAGCACCGACGGGAACACTGAATAAAACACCACTCATGTATGGTCTGGTTTGCCAATGTTGGGGAAGCTAGGATTCAGATCCTGGGTGGGTCTCATGCTTTCACTCCACGCTAATGCAAGTATTTTTCTCAAAATCCTTCATTTATTATCCTAATTTTCCAAATATGATTACAGTCCTACGTGTAATAAGACACTGTGCACATAAAAAAGTAGAAATATAAGAATTATTCTATTTTTGTTAATACTCAACTTGAGAGAGTGCCTTGACTTCGCAGCCAGAAATTGCTCTACAATAACAAAACGGAGAAATAAAAACAAGACTTGCCCTTTTGAGCCAAAGCAATAGCGTAGAGACGATACATATTATCAGTTTACAGTCAAAACACCGCACTCTCCACGGTCTGGGATGATAGATAGTTCCTATTCATGAAAGCAAGAAATTTCTTAAAGCATTGTCTCAGCATCCTTGGTGACAGATGTATTAACAATCAAGGAGACGTGGTGAGGTAAGGTGAGAATGTTTGAATGGAATATTCGAACACACCCATGTCTAGATGAATCCACTAAAACAGTATTTATTTATCCCAATTCTTGATTTGAATGATATATCTTTAATTTAAAACAAACTTGAACACATCACTCATTAGCCCAGAGGTAAAGGCATATTAAACTTTAGTGGGTTATTTCGGAAAAGATATTAAGAATAAAATGGTATTCTGAAGTATTAGTAGGAAAAACAAGTTCGTTATCGTTCCTTTATTCTACCCGCACCAGTGGTCCCGCTGGATGCTTTAGTTATTTGGAGGTCTATGAATCCAAATTATAGCCGCATGACGGTTTACAAGTTAGGGCATTTCTCATGAAATCGAGTAAATCGCTAACAAAATAAAACTGACAGTGACGTTCTGCTACAACTTAAAACAACAACCGCAGCAGCTCAAAGAGGTGCAAAACGTGGACAATGTTTGTCAAGGAAACCGATTCCAATGGTATCTTACTCAAATAAATCCGGTGAGCTAAACAGTTAAAAGTTGGTTCTGATTTATTGATTTATTCGTAATACTTGGGATGAAAATATAAAGGAGATAACCTGATGCCAATACACTTCCATCTGACACCTGATATTCTTTTGAATTTGAATTCTTGTAATTGTTTGAAAAGAACCAATCAACGATAAGGCAGTGTTATGCCATATATATAAGGCAGTGTTATGCCATATATATAAGGCAGTGTTATGCCATATATATATGGCAGCTGTTAAGAGACAGCATGAAACATTGATATCTCACATGACCTAAATTATACAAGTGAAAATAGTGATGCTCCAAACTAGATCAAACCTATCTATTTGTGTACATACAAACTTGTTCTCTTGAAATCACATCCTGTGTAGATGAAGCGGACACATTATAATATAATGAGATTCCAAATTTGAACCAGATATTAAAAAAAAACTTTTATTCTAATGAAAATTCAAAAACTGAAACAGAATATAATTATAAAGAAACAAAGCAGTCTGGCTGCTCATTTCTTATCAGCCCATTAACTTATTTGGCAAATGGAGCATGAATTGAAAACCTAAAGTAAAACCAGAAAACCGATACTTTTTTTTTGCCAAATACATTATGCTTTATTATTATTATTATTTGTTAATATTTTTTTGTCATAAATGTCATTTTTATTTATCTACTGTATTCGTATTTGATGATGGTTTTAAAAGAGGAGCTGTTACAGTATTTAAATGGAGGGAGAGTGGAATACTATTTAGGAAAACTTAAAATTTTGGTAGAAATGGCAAAGATAAGAGCCCCAACCTCCCCCCCCCCTACCTCCACGTCACCAAAAACTCAGACCTGATAAGGAGGACGCCTTAGAACGCGTGTCCACTGATATGGGCCATTCGAATGTTGGTGTTCCTTCTTTATCCGTGCCTTTGGGCTAGTTTATTTTGCAAAGCGTCTTACTTCTCATCTGGACTATTCGCAATGGCTTTTTTAGCACAGCTTTTTACTAACCGTTCGGGTTATTCGATTATGTACTAATTACGCAAGTGGATTAGGGACGAGGAAGGTTTGATTTTGATCAAGGGCACCCAAATTTGCGTGGAGAGAAAGTGTGAAAACATTTAGGAAAAAACATTCTCAATACACCCGACCGGGATCAAACCACTATCTTACTGTCATAGGCAGTCTAGTGTATTGAAAGAGTGATGCCTCAGACCATGTGGCCACCGAAGTGGGTGTTGGGTTAGTTAAAGATGTGGGTAAAAATAATTAGCACTATATGAGACACGCAGCATTAAAATATATTAAAAGTGATATGGTACATAAAAAGTTGTCCTAATCGAGGCTGTGATGTTTAGTAAATTCCGTATTCTTTTAATTAAATTGATATTTATCATCAAGTCCATACGCAAGTTCATTAGCTAACGAAAGGCGACTGTGGCACGCATGTGAAGTATGCCAACCCAGAAATTGAATTATCGAAAACCTACTTTGGTGGCCGCGTAGTTTAACACGCTACTCACGTGTTGGACTAGATTGCCGAAGACGGGGATACCAGGCTTCAACCCCGGTCGGGTGCACTGAGGGTAGCTTTTCCTAAATGGTTTCCAAATCTACTCCCGCGCAAATGCGGGTGCACTTAATCTAAATTGAACCTTCCTAATCCCTAAACAGGTGACCTGGTGGTCTAGGGGTAAGGTGTCGGACTTCTTTGCTGGGGGTTCGGGATTCAATCCTCGGTCCCAGCACAGATTGTCAAACCCTTTCTTCACCTCTGACAAGACGTGTATTAATCACAACTTGTGAATATGTGGAATGCCAGGCCTCCCCCGTGGTTCGGAATCCACGTTAAACTGTAGGTCCTCCATTTCATCTCACAATCACCCTACCATTGCATATTAGCGTAAGTGCGCATAAACCGAACGGGTAGTAAGACGCGTTAATAATAATAATAATCGCTACGCCACTAGTGTAATTAGTACATAGGCGTGTAATCCGAACTGGTAGTAAGATCCGATGCAAATAAAGAAGAAGACTATCGGAATATTTTAACAGTTTGGTTAACATTAAACGATAAACATTCATCTACCAATATCTGACTTTAAAAACAGTATTTTACACTAACCTGTTAAATAATCATTTGTTATTCACGATGAATAGAACTTTATATCCCGGCATTGAATACGTGATTGATAACATTACAACGCAAGCCAATCAATTAATTTTTGATTTGAAACAATTTATATTTTGTATTAATCGTTTTCAATTTGTTCAAACGTTTATTTATTCCACTAGGTACTTCAGTCGAGAGAGCGTGGTTCGAATCTTGACTGAGTGTGATGGGAAAAGGGTAGATTTATAATAATTGGGTTTTTAATCCATTATACATGCTTATGCAGGTTCACGTCTTCAAAACAAACATCCTCATTCATGACTTTTTAAAATGAACGTAAGATATTTAGTGAACATCTTAATTCCTTTAAAACGGGATTTTATAAAAGCCATCTTTGGGAACTTCCTTAAATTACACATGCCCCCCCCCCCTTATTTTCGACCCCTCCCGCTTAACCTCCACAATAGGGATATTAAGATTTACAGTAATCACCTCCCCTTTATCTTACGTAATTACGATTTGGTAAATTAGATTTAATCGTTTAATTACTTTTGTTTTATTATTATTAAAACAAAAAGTCAGTTGTCAAGTGTATTAAATTTATATTTAAAGCATTTCTATAAAACATTGAAAATTAGTTATTAAAGTGGTGTTAATCATTGAATGAAACATTTCAGAATTTTCTGTTTTTTTTTAGAGTGTCTAATCATAAACATTGATTACAAACCTTACATTAAGATAGATGCTGATACTCTCCCCCCCCCAATCAAAAATTAATATCTCCCCCCCCCTCTAAAATTAGGTACGTCATTTACGTACGACCCCTTTGTGTGGTGGAGCCTATATTTCACAAACATTCTCTTTTAGCTGAAAAAAAGTACTAAACTAAATTATTACATGATCTAGCAATGTGTTTTTCAACTTTCCTTTGAACGTAATTACTAGTTAATGTTTACTTAATTCACTATAGGAATCGAGTATATCAAAGCAAACTGCTTAACACGTTTTAAAAAAACACGCTTGGGGTAGGAAACTTCAAACCACATTATATCATTTACAAGAACAGAACAAGTTCAATAAAAGAGAAATTTATCGTCGTGTACATACCGTTGTTACTTTGCCTTTGGCTGAAAGATAGTCTAAGACGTGGGAATGTCAATGGAGAGAATATTATATTCCTCCAAAAGGTCCAATAGTTTATAAAATGCAGAATTATTATAAATACGGCTAGGCAAACCAATCTTTCAGCTACCACTGTGAACGGCATCTTGCTGGACACTGCGAAGTGTCTTAGTTAACGCGTAAATTATTGATTAAAAAGTAAAATGAGTCAAACTTTTCAATTAGAAATTGTAATGGTTCCCATTTCAATACACACATTCCCGTAATATAATGCTATCAGCGTAATTAGTTTGTGTGAGCTCGGGCACGTATTCAAACCGTAAAACTTAAAACTATAAAATTTTCATCTATTTGAATGTTAGCGTGGAAATATTAGCCAAAGATAATTAAATTTCCCTTCCTATAAAAACCACAAGGAAACTTTTCAGGTTATAAGCATTTATGATAATTACTCTAGTAGATAGGGATGAGGAAGGAAGAGCTTTAGAAATCATATACCCGCATATAGGTAGAAAAAAGTGAGAAAACATTTAGGGGGAAAAAAATCTCAGAAGACACGACAGGGGTTTGAACCACGACATTATTTAATCAACAGGTCAGTCTAAAACGAGAGTGACGCTTTAGACAGCTCGGTCACTGAGGTGGGTAAAAATTGGAGTAAATAACACCTTGACTCGGCTAGAGAAAGTACAGGAAGATCATAAGGGCCTGGTCAGTGATCGTTGGAAGTGAAGAGTCGCACCAGCGCCAGCCCCTTATCTACGTTATCAGAAGAAACCAATTGAGTTCTATACTTTGTCTTCGCCTATTAGCACTTTAGAGCCCACCCCCCCTTCCCTTCATCTATCCAAAGAGTGAGACTGGGTTAGCAAGCAAAAAAACAAAGCTGTAATCCTCTGGAACCTTTATCGCAGGTAGCAATCACCTCTGTATTGATAAGGGAAAAGAAGAGGGGGGGGGGAAGAGTCTAAACTTGTGCATAGCCTTGACGAGAGCTATTAGGGAGTACAGTAGCACCATAGCTTCTTTGGTGCCGACTGACAGCTGACAGCTTTAAAAAGTTACCAGACCAAATTACGTATCCATACGCCGAACCAGATGATATAAAAAAACATGTGTTTATCAGCTGTCCCTTCTGACAGTCAAAATTTGGGTACATACCTAAATTTTGACTGTCAGAAGTCAGCTCTGAGCTGTCAGTCAACACCAAAGAAACCACGGGGCTACTTTACCTAAGAGTGTCACAAATAGAAGGCAATGCGTTTGTCAACTGGTTTGGTCTTTCATTGAAATTCACACTGGCCAACGCATACACGAATTGGAAGCTCTCAGATATGTTCACTCGTAATCAAATAGGGGTATGGTCTGGTTTGCCAGTGATGGGGAGGTCAGGGATCAATCCTGCCCGGGTGTGTGTCTACAAAAAGAGTTTATTTTTTATGTTTCGCGCTATACCTCCATGCAAATTTGGTTACAATGTCTCTAAATTTTACCTTACTATTTCTTATACCCTTTTAGTATATTCATATGGTTATAGATCAGAGAAATACACAATAGAAAAAATGATAATATTAATACTGGGTGCTAAGAATAAATAAATATATAATGAAGTGATAGCCTAAAGTCTCCTCGAATCTATACCATGCCAGAAGTGTGAATATGCATTAAATTTAAAAAAAATATAACTAATAGTTAAGTATATAATAAATATTGATTAATAAAATATTTAATAATAAATACAATTTTATTGGTATGCATGCATTTTTACATTAAAACATGATATAGTAGGCTAATGTTGATTTATTATAAAACAACACTTTATTGGATCAATAATTATACAAATATTTTAATTATTTCATTAATAAAATATTACTTAGGACACATAATAAAAAATAGCTATACACTGGTAACATTAGTGTTAAGAAATACAATCAAAATAGCAAATCACACTTATGAAATACCTTTATTATTATTGGCACCGCGTCTTACTACCCGTTCAGGTTATACGCACTTACACTTATGTGTAATGGTAGGGAGACTGTGAGATGAAATTGAGGAACTACAGTTTAACGTGGAATCCGAACCATGGTGGAGGCCTGGCATTCCACACATTCACAAGTTGTGATTAATCCAGTCTTGTCAGAGCTGAAGGAAGGGTTTGGCAATCAGATAGATCTGTGCCGGGACAAAGGATTGAATCCCAGACCCCAGCCCAGAAGCCCGACACCTTACCTCTAGACCGCCAGGTCACACGATACTTATTTTATTATTTACTTGGCGGTCTAGGGGTAAGGTGTCAGACTTCTGTGCTGGCGGCCGCGGTTCAATCCTCGGTCCCGGCACATATTTATCTGATTACTAAACCCTTCCTTCACCTCTGACAAGACATGTGGGGAA
Source organism: Timema californicum (assembly GCA_902141385.1). Lineage (NCBI taxonomy): Eukaryota > Metazoa > Arthropoda > Insecta > Phasmatodea > Timematidae > Timema > Timema californicum. The sequence goes on along the minus strand of CABFOW010001095.1, from coordinate 21,315 downwards.
TGCCAGGCCTCCACCGTGGTTTCGGATTCCACGTTAAACTGTAGGTCCTTCATTTCATCTCACAATCCCCCTACCATTACACATTAGCGTAAGTGCGTATAGCTCGAACGGATAGTAAGACGCGGTGCTAATAATAATATTATTTACTGAATAATTAAGGTCTGCTTGTATCAAGTGTTTGTATTTAATGTATTTATCCACACCAGTAAGCTTAGAGGTTTATTTGGGTTATGGAACTGACAAGGAGATTCCGGGTGGTTAAATAGGTACAGAAGTTAAGTGAATAGAGCTGATGACCAGGGTTCAAATTCCGGTTATTTCATAATTTTTCTGTCCTTACACAATCGCTCCATCAGAATGGCATCTTAAAATACATATTAGTTTAATTTAAAATAGTTTTAAAAAATGCTATAGTGGGATTTATCACACGCATCATTGGGTATGCAGACTGAACGTCAAGTTCCTCTAGTCCAATTTGCTGATTACAGCAAGTTCCGCATTCGAATCCTGGGAGGATTTAATGACTGTCTTTTCCTAAACGGATCTCACTATTCTTCCAAAAGGTGACCTGGTGGTCTAAGGGTAAAGGGTCGGACTTCTGTGCTGGGAGTCTGGGGCTCAATCCTCGGTCTCAGCACAGATTTATATGTTTACCAAACCTTTCCATCACCTCTGACAAATCATGTATTAATCCCAACTTGTGAATGTGGAGAATGCAAGGCATCCACCGTGGTTCGGATCACACGTTAAACTTTAGGTCCTCCGTTTCATCTCACAATCACTCTACCATTACATATTAGCGTAAGTGCGTACAACCCGAACGGGTAGTAAGACGTGGTGCTGCTAATAATAATAATAATAATAATAATAATAATAATAATAAATACTATTCTTCCACACAAATATAAGTACACTTTCTCTAAACTCTACCTTCACCATCTTTACACACACTATAAGTATTAATTACAAGTTTGGATAGCCCGGACAGGTCTTAAGACATGGGGGCAGAGAGGAAGGGGGAGATATAGACCTAGACATAGATTCCATAATAGTTTAGGCCTGAGAGTATGTCCTTGTAACATAATGAGTCACTCAAATAAATAAGCTATCCACTGTATCAACAGTAAGTAATGAATAAATGAAAATACATAAGGCTTTTATAAAAATACGAAAGAAGTTATGACTGGAATTCAAACCCCGATCGCCCCGTCATCGGAAGTCCAATATCTTGCGAGAGTGTAGCCAAACCTTTAATGCATCTACAAATTGAAGGTTCTGTTTTGTTAGGTTGGGTAATATTAACATAGGTCTGTCATAGACAGGATTAAAAACTAAAAGCGCAAAAGATTGATAAATTAATTGAAAATACTTCATAATCATTATTTAAATCAGTGCTATCTGTGAATGAAAACAAAATACTACTATTATTTCATAAAAAATACATCAGTAAACTTCATTTTGGTATTCTTTTTATCACCAATTCTTACCGTCCGTTTAGGATACTAACCCTTTGGCTATTTAATAGCAAAATAAACAAAACTATTTTAATTCTGATAATATAATTGTTATTTAAATATGATTAAGTAATGTTTATTACTTTCTCTCTAATAGTTACCTAGTCTATGGTACTAATTATGCACTTGAGAGTTCATTGCCACACTTACTAAAGTACGCCACCTCTTCTTACCTTGAGCTAGTAATATCCAGTCCACCTCATTACTCATGAGGATTACATATAAAGATGTATACTTGTTTAGGGGAGAAATTCTCCTAATAGTTTACTGATGACCTTTTTTTTTCGAAATATTAATACTTTAAAAGATGGTTTTAGTAATTTGGTCCAAATTGGGTAATTTTTAAGCTTTTTGCATTATATATTTTTTTTTTCTAAAAAAAATCATTTAGTAATAGTAGTTAAATAATTACTGAGTTTTGTAACGTTAATTTTATTTTTAAATGGCTCTAATGATTAGGTTCAAAATTATTATTATTATTATTATTATTATTATTAGCACCACGTCTTACTACCCGTTCGGGTTAAACTCACTTAGGCTAATGTGTAATGATAGGGTGATTGTGAGATGAAATGGAGGACCTACAGTTTAACGTGGAATCCGAACCACGGTGGAGGCCTGGCATTCCCCACATTCACAAGATGTCTTGTCAGAGGTGAAGGAAGGGTTTGGTAATCAGATAAATCTGTGCCG
>CABFOW010001095.1:0-10301 GCA_902141385.1 Timema californicum | reverse complement strand
TAATAATAATAATAATAAACAAGGATATGAGATACACAATCTTGAGCCAAAAATCGCATCGAATGCAGTTTTCTAGATCCATTATTTATTGCGACACCGAGTTAGGCTTAGCACGCACTTGGTTTTGGAATAGCTGAAAACGCCAAACTGCGTACAAACACACTGCGGCTGGCATTTATTCGATTTTATTTCAGTAGCACCATGGATTTCTGGCTAGCAGCGTGTGTTGTGGCTTTGGTTTATAAAAATAGAAAACGTAAAAAACGCCGCAACCATAGGTACTGGGTACATCCACCAACTGATCAAAGACATTTGAAAGGATACTGTTGCTAAATGTACAAAGACTACTATAGAATGTCGATCGGTACCATTGATAAATTATTACAAGCTGTGGGCCAGTGTCTACAATATGAAGATACTACTGTTCGTAAAGCAATATCACCAGAAGAGTGACTTTCTGTAAAGTTGAGGTAAGAAAATATTTCTTTTAATTGTCGTGAGAACGTATGTCAAATGTTTCATACTGTTGTACAGGGCAAATTAAAAAGTGTACGTATATTAATAATAATCTAAGCATATTTTTTAGTATACCCTTAAGCAAACTCTTCGGCATAGTCTTGGTCTTCCGTTCCAAATTGTGACAAATAATTGGCACTGGCTGGTCTTAAAACTTCTTACCCGATCATTTCCACCCTATTTAGTTGTTGCGTTGGTGCAGGTGGTGCTTGTAGAAATGGGGTTGGTGGAAGCCGGGGAGTTGAAGTAGGCTGTGGTGATGGAGTTGATGGAGGCAGTGTCTGTGGTGGTGATTGGATCGAATATATTGTATCCATAGATGAGGATTGTGGAGAATATTGATATGTGCTTGGTGGCTTGGCAAATGTTTGAAGATGCAGTGGGGCACTGCATGTAAATGTTCTTGGTCCTCGAAAATGAGATGGTTGATTAAAAACGTATTGCGATTGTTGCGGAGATGAATGAGAACATGCTTTTTTTTAAAAAATATTTAGGATTTCAATCTTAGCATAATGCTTTTGATCTTCATTTAATTTACGTAAAATAGGAACTATCATTAGCGCAAAAATTTTTCTTAGTCTTCGCCCTCTACTTTTTTGTCTTTTAATATGTCAAGTAATTGTTTTTCATATTCTGTTGAATTGGTGTCTCAAGAAGAGTTCTTCTTTCATAGTGGTATTCTATTGTTATTGGTGGGTTGTGAATTCTGTGCTGGAGTAGGCAATGTTACATCAGCCTCACCTTCCAGAGTAGAAACAGGCGACAATACATTACTGGTCGTTTCTCGTTTCTGCATGGAGGGAATTAGAAAAAGCATTGAATCAAAATGAACATATTTCTTTTTCTTTGGAGGAGAAGCTTGTTCAGATTTGTCTTCTTGTGCCAATTCTTTAGCGAAACAGTCTTTCAGGTTCTTCCATTTTTTTTGTATGGAGTTCCCTGTAACCAAACAAACAAAATCATATCTTGTTCACCGGTACCTTGCTACAGGAAATAGCATGAAATCATTGTACTTTGAATACTTGATTGGCGACACGACTATCAGTGGAGGTATTCATCATACATGCAAGCATTTGTGGATATGTTTGCAACCTATTCATATGAAAGAAACAACAAAAGAAGACTGGTTAAACACAGAAAAAGCTTTTTTTGAACAAACACACTTTCCAAATTGTGTCGGCGCGGTTGATGGCAAGCACATTAGAATGGAAAGACCCCGATTACACCAACTCAGAATCATTTAATTATAAGAAGTTTTAGTCAATTATTATTTTGCTAGCCATTGCCGATGCTAACCATTGCTTCATAGCTATTGATGTGGGTGCATACGAATATAATAATGACACCAGCGTATTCCGAAATTCAAATTTTGGTAGAAGACTTCCAACAAACCAACTGGATTTACCAGCATACTCTATGATACCAAATTAAAACGAAGGACCTGAAATGCCGTTTGTATGTTTTGGTGATGAAACCTTTTCACTTTTAAAACATTTGATGAGACCATACCCAAGCAGAAATTTTTCAAAGAAAAGATTAATAACTACATACTTTCGTATGCAAGAATAACAGTTGAATGTACATTCGGTATTATGGCAAATAAATGGCGTATTTTTCACAGGTAGTTAGATACAAAACTTAAACTATGTGATTACATAGTAAAAGCTTGCTGTATATTACACAACTTCGTAAGAAAACACGATGGGAAGGAATTACAAGAAAATTTGTGCCAATGGGAACATTCAGAACTGCGAAACCTACACCCAATTAGACTTCGTCCTAGTAATGACGTCATGCAAATACGAAATTTACTGACTACGTCACATCTCCACCTGGTGCTTTAAATTGGCAGTACGATTCTATATAACTAATTAATTAACTTTCAATAATAAAACTGTAACGCATCACGTACCTTTATTTTTCTTCTCTGCCTCCGACAGGCTTGCCCATTCCCTGCACACCTTTATATATACCACCTGCCAAAGCTGGGCCTTAATATTTCCATCTCTGTATTGATTCAACTAATATAACGCCGGTCTTTTTCCACTTAAATAATAATGTTTTTAGACACATTCTCGTAGTCTACTGATGATTTTTCTGAGTCAGATGGCATAACATAACCTCTTTACATTAGCACTGCAAACAACGACTCGCCGCTGTGCTCGCCCAGCCGATACTAAATCTAAAACCGATTGCGGTTAACCACTATGCGTGTGCCACCATACTAGTACTATGGGATACAAAAAGATCACGAGTTTTCCAACTGCTAGCCAAATGTAGCAAATTACGTTTTTAAAATCAGTCACTGAAAAAAATCGCTAGTGCGTGCACTTGTCAAGAAAGCTATAAGTTACATTTTTCGGTGGTTTCAAATCACTTACTTTTAACCGCAGTGCGTTCTAAGCCTTAAGTGAGTTATTTTCATATTTTTTTTAATAAAGTAAAATGGTTTCATCAGTCTCGAGTGCTCTGTTTTCTAATGATGACTATTGAAAACCACACTACGATTAGACGCCTGGTTTGAGCTGTTTTTCAAAAGTTACGCGTATCCGTTGGATGATAACTGGCTTTTGACCAAGTGGTCCAGACTGCAGACAAATACCCGACTGTCTCTCCTGAATAAGAATACCACATGGCAATATACAAATAGCAGACTATGGACAGGCTGCTAAAAATAAGATATTAGCTTACTTGAGGTTAAACAGTTTTACAGTGGGCTAGTTCTAGTGAAAACCTCGACAAGAGAACCACGCAGTCTGTTGATACATTTGGTTGACTAGTAGATATCCCTCTTCCTCCTTTTTCACATCATAATTACAGTTTACTAGTAGTTTATGAATAGTAAACCTCGCTCCCTCTATCATTATTATTAAAGTATTAATATTTATTTTTGTATTTCAAGCTAGAACATCTCCCATAATTTCTCCTTGGTTTAAAGTTGATATTTTTCCTCGGTGAACAAGTTAGACAGAAAACAAAATAGTAAACATACATTAGGTTCACTCGGTTAAAGACGTTGGTTTCACTATGGAGGGTTTTTTTTTGTTTGTTTTTTAAACTACTGGTCGGTATATACTAAATCAAATGCTCAGAGCTTCAGATTCAAATCACTTGAGATGAGCTATCCCATTTCATAGCTGTTGTGGAACAAAATTAGACGACGTTCCAAATGGTCGAGGTAGACCAGAATCTTTCCATGCTCGGTCATAAGATTACAACTTGGGTACGTAAATCGAACCCACAATTGCGATTATTAGTAGATTTGGATATCAATATTTTCACTATTCCCAACCTCCACACACAACTCACGGTTTTAAATAATAAGGTGATATGATACAAACTATATTCTGGTAGTTTTTTGAAGCCCAAAGCTGATTTTTAACTCCAGCGCCCAGGTCATTATGTTTCTATTAAATCGTATTCGATTCGGACAACCGAATCAAACATTCATCTACAATTCAAATAAATTGATCTGATAATTTGTTTATGTTAATAAAGTGTCAAAATAATTTACTTTACAGAAGATTCTAACAGTTTTAATGTTCCTTAACAAATGTTTGCTGATCTCTACATTAGATACATATGTACATTCCAATTTTCATAGGTAGGGGTTCAGACTATACACTTATATGATCAATATTCTTATGGGGAAGGGATGAGAAAAAGAATTTTAGAGATAATCTACCCACATTTGCGTGAAAGTAAATAGTGGTAAGTCATTAAGGATAAACAACCCATAGTAGTTCCAGCAGGGATTCAAACACTGATCTCTTCGTATTCAGCAGGCCAGTCTAACACTAGGGTGACGCTTTAGACCATCTGTCCCAAACCTTTTATCACTGGCGTACCCCTGGAAAACCTGTTTCCATAAATTGTGCTTCTATTATTAGACACATGTTAAATTAATAGAGTTAATTGATAGAATTAATAGAGCTATTTTAAATTTATTTGTCGTAAATGGAAATAAAATGGGCCAGTAATAGGATTTAAAAATATTGTAATAATAAGATGAACTAGCAGTGTGTGTGTGTGTGTGTGTGTGTATATATATATATATTCGAAAATCAAAAGTTACAGTTAGTTGATGAATATAATAATTATAAAAACTTTTGTCATTTTTGGAAATTAAATAATTCTTTACCAAACATATAACACACAAACAAGATACAGCAGTGTAATCCTTGAACTTGTTTTGAGGCACACAGGCACATAGTTTTTTGACATCAGGCTCAAAAGTGATGTAAGATAGTCTCAAATCAAGACCTGCGTTCATCTTATGATGGTATATAAAGTTAAATAAAGAGAAAGCCCTCTCAGCCAGTTCTGATTAATAAATTAAAACAAACTTATGCACCTAGTTGGTAAGCTGTTCGTATTCTCTGCTTATATTTTCCCAGAATTTAATAAGGGATTTTCCTTGTAATTCAGCTCTTAAAGGAGTATTAGTTTATACAATTTGATAAACGTATTTTTTTCATTGTTAAATAATCTGGCTTCTCGGAAATATTCTTCAAAAGGATTTGTTATCCAGTTGTTCTCTTCCCCAGCTTTTGGGCAGTACTTCTTGAAATATGATTTTAGTCCTTTCAAGTGTTCGATTATTCTCTCTCATTTCCTGAGACGTGTGCAGCTTTCTCTCAAATAGGAAATTGTGCAGCGTTTCAAATACCTTGGACTGATATTTTTCAATATAATACTTCCAAAAATCTAGTTTAAAAAAAAATCATGGATTAATTTTTTTTCTGAAACATCGAAGGTAGTTAGCGAGCTATTCTTAAGTGACAAATTAAGTTTGTTTATTTGTATGAAAATAAATGTTAAGTATGCAAAATTCTGAAGCTAATAACAGTCTTGTAAGTTGGAAGCAAGCTGTAAAGAATAGTTTAATAGCCCACATCAATTAGATCAATTCTTGTCATTTTATTTGAAATAACAATCGATAACATAAAATATATCATCTTATCTTGTGATCCCTAGAGGATGAAAAAAATAAAAGGTTTCAACTTCATTGCCTTTCAAATCCCTCGCAGTAACAAGCAAGACAGGGATATTGGCAACATTTGTGCTTTCGTCAACTTGAATGTAATTCTAAGAATCCTGAATTCTTCGAAAAAGCGATAGTGTTCATGTTACGCACATATTCAACTCAAAGAATCCACGTAGCTCCATATATTATAAAGTCTGTTCACGGTAGAGTTGATTTCTGAAAAGCCTTTTTCCCTGCCAGAAATTTATTATATAGTAGGATATTGGTAGGAAAAAAGACCTTTCAGAGAGTAATTCCTACCGTGAATGGAGTATACAAAGAGAAACCGTATTTAGTTATCTTTGTTAGCTGACGAAAAGTACAATGTCACATTCTGATGTTTCTATAGACGTCGAAAAAGATTGCTTTCCTTGTTTTTAGAACCGGCGTGTTTGGTTTTTAAATGCCGAAAGAATAGAGAAGGTTTCATGCTACCATTTGATACTTCCCTACACACAACACACTGGGGCTTAGGGCAGTCATCTCCTATAAACGAAAAACCATACGTCATGCACTAGTCACAGTATTTTCTCTTTTTACCTGTATGTATAAATTGAGATGGTGTATTTCACTGTTTTGAATCAAAGTGTTGGGCGTCTCCTGAGTGTGTTAAGGAGTTGTGGTGCATTCATAATTAATGCCTAGAGGCACAACCATCAATTCTGAACTTTATTGTGAAATTCCGAGAAAACTGAAAGCACGACTTTGTAGAGTTTGTCCTCAGAAGGAGCAGCATCTCCAACACAAAAATGCTCGACCTCCCACCAGTACAGTATCAGTTTTACAGTATTGGATTACCTACCGTACAGCCCAGATTTGGCTCTATCGGTTATTCATCTCTTTACAAAACTTAAAGAACACCTTCAAGGAAATCATCTGGGGTCGGACGACGAAATCAAGTCATAGGTAAAGTTGTGGCTATGTCACCAAGATGTGAAGCTCTATCATGACGAATTCATTAAACTAGTAAAACGTTGGCAAAAGTGTGTTGACCGCAAGGTTTACTATGGGGGAAAATAACTGAATATGGGTGAAGCGTAAAGTGCCAGAAAGTTATGGCTTTTTCTTCTTTTTTCAAATATATACACCCACTTACTTGCAAAAAATTAGTAGGCATTACTTTTAAGCAGCCCCTGGTATTTTGTTTTTACTATGTAAGCTTAATATATTTATTGAATCATTCCAATTTGTCATAATTCCACCACTAATTCGACAAATGCAATAGTAAAGCAACACGCACCGGTTGACAAATGGTCTAAATGTCAAGCTCATATAGGGCCGAGTTATGGTCATTCGAATGATCAGTTTCCCAACCCCTTGCTCTTAGAACATTATGAAAGGAAGAATGGTTGTCATTCGGATCAGCTTCATATTCTCGGCCCCTAGTTTGTCTGCTGGTGCCATGAGGTCAGAGCTTTAATGCCAGTTTGGTGTACTGTAGTTTTTTCCTAAATGATTTTCCACGTCATTCTTCTAAATTAAACCTTTCCCCATCCCTACCACATTAGCATAATTAATATATATGAATTTAAAACGAACGGGTAATAACCAGGAGAAAAATGAGATAGTATACCATATTCTTCAAACTGACATTTCCTTACTAACCACTCTAAATAATTAAACGTATGTTTTGTATCCCACAAGATTTATATTGTGATGACATGGTAAAAAGTCCGTATCTGACAGCTACACAAATAATAATAATTATTATTATTAGCACCGCGTCTTACTACCCGTTCGGGTTATACACACTTACGCTAATGTGTAATGGTAGGTTGTGTAATGGTAGGGTGATTGTGAGATGAAATGGAGGACCTACAGTTTAACGTGGAATCCGAACCACAGTGGAGGCCTGGCTACACAACTAATTAAAAGTATTTTCAATATTTCTTACTTCATTTAATATAAGCTGCAGTTACCAATATTGATAGTTAAAATATAATATTAATAATAAAATAACTGTGTTTAAAAACGCTACTTTAAACCTTGTTCTTAGGATACTGTACCGTGTGTATGTTCACCTAGATTACCCTGAAAGTTAACAGTCTTACCTTGAACTATACTATGCCCTATCTTATAAGCTGCACCATAGTGTAATTCATCAAGGTAAGGCTGCTATATTTCAGTGCACACCAAGTGTAGACTCCATTTACCCTGTTAGGAAGCAGTCTTACCTTGATGGATTAAACTTGACCCCTACTTTATTAGCAGTAACATAATGGAATAATGCAAGGTAAGCTTGCTATCTTTCGTGGTAAATAAAGGGTACATCTTTAATTTCAAGTTATTCTATATTTTCAGTTGAATGCATCTTAAATATCGCTATTAATATTATACAATGAGAATGAGGGAGACGAAGTATGTAGGGAAAATACCACAAAAGAAACCAAGAAAGAGGTGAGGGGTGTAAATAAAGTGTGCCAGTGAGAGAATAAGAATAGAAGCAAGTAAAGAATGAAGAAAAGGGCAAAGAAAGAAGACTTGGCCACAAGCTATAAATTGTTTATGATGACGATTTGTAAGATATGTTATATTTTTCAACATTGGCGTATCTATGGTGAAGCAGGTGGATCACGAGCCCTGGGTGGACAATTTATTAGCAAACAATTTTTTTTTCAACAGTAAAAATATATTTTGTTTTTATTATTTTGTAACCGGTATTATAATAAGTAGCCTGTTTGAATACCAATATAGGAAGACAAATTTTAAAGACTGGATCGCAAAGGGATCCATTTATTTCACCAGCCCTGAGTGCTATCAACCGCTGCCGTTAAAATAGTTCCGTTAATCTACAATGATTGCCGCTAATATTCTAAAAGTTACATAATATGTGTTCCCTCGGCCCCACTAAGAATAAGTCACTAGAGGGTGATTGATCCCTCACGTGTCGAGTGAAGCCTTTCAACCCCCAAAGTCTTACGCAACTGAAACACACAGCAAACACGTCACGCATTCCATTGACAAAATGAAAAACTGTTTCTTAATATCTTGAAAATAAATTTTAAAATAAAACCTTCAAGAGATTCTACTCAGGCATGCAGGGCCGTATCTATTTTTGTAGAGGCCCCAGCATTAAACAAGTATCTATTCTTTTCAAAGTTTCGACATTTTCTCTTTACAAAATTACAAGTATTAATTATATTATTTAAATAAAGAAATATTTTCATCACAATAAACTAAATCTGCTTAAAACTTTTTACTATATATTTTGTTTATATTTGTTTACGGTTAAACTTATATATATATATATATATACTTATATGTATATATATATATACTTATATATATATATGTATATATTCAATCTTATTTGCCAATTTTATGTCCAAAAAATGATCGAAGTTGATTTTTATAATAGATTTTTTTGTGTGTGTGTCAACAGTATGTGAGGAGGCCTGAGGCGTTAGGCCCTTGTCCGTGGGTCTGGCAGTACTGATCTCTAGTTTATTAAGACCCAGTAACTTTAGAAACACTAATAACACATCTCTTTATTGACATATTTGAGGCCCACTTCAGGGTCCACGTGGTCTAACGCGCTACTAACGCAGTAGACTAGACTGCCAATGACAGGGAGATCGAGGTTCGAATCTCAGTCGTGTGTATTGAGCGTAGTTTTTACAACATAATTTTGAACTCCTTCAACACGCAAATGGGTGTACAGTCCCTTAAAATTCAAACTTCCTACATACATGTGTGTATAGCCTTAACAGGTATTGAGACACGGCGTTAAAAAAAAGATTAACTTATGAATAAAAAAAAGAAGAGAAAGAAGGCTGACCCGTTCCTTTAACACTTTTGAACAGAAAATACATCAAGCAAGATTTTATTCATTGGGTTATTTTATTTTTATGTTGGGGAATTTATTATTTAGTGATTAATTATTTTTTTAATAAAATTACATTGAAGCCGTCTATAACATTGTCATTGTTATGAAAACCACTTCTATATATTTATATAATTAACCGTTCAAACTTCAAAAAATTAAGTTTTTTCAGAGCAATCTAAACATTAAAGAATTTTTTCAACAATGATTATTAAAAACAAGAGTTTATTAATTATCATAGAACAATTGATTCCCCAATCCAAAAAATTAGAGAAAAATAAGTAGAGTAAAATATATGCCTGTAGATCATAAAATGTGAAAGGTGGCGGCGCTCCTGAGCTATTAGCATAGCTACCGTGTCAAAGGACAGTGATACCAGCCTCGCGACCCATAAATAACCTCGAGTATCAGTACTACAAAGCTCACGGGTTCGAATTACCCTGGTGGCGTGCACCATGACTCTCCCTAACTTACCAAAGTCTACTACCGGCCGCCAACTTAAGGACTGATAGCTACCCTGGAGTATCAATAGATAGTAACAGAAATTAGTTATCAATCAAGCTTGAATGCGTATAACTTGAACAGGTAGTAAGACGTGGTGATAAAAAAAAATCAAGATAAAACTAGCTCCAGCAGCTGGCAGCCCCTACCTACCTTTCCCCCTTCATCCTCTGTCCATCCTCCGAGCCGGATATGTTCTATATGACAAATCTTTTACCTATCCCTACCATCAAACTCAATCGGTAGAGTCCAACTCAGGGATACTAGTTTTGATACCTATACCTCAGGAGTATCAATCTATACCATCTTCACGGACGTAAATTACCCTGATGGTGTTCATATCAATAACTATCAACATTACTATTATTATTATTATTATTATTATTATTAGCACCGCGTCTTACTACCCGTTCGGGTTATACGCACTTACGCTAA
>CABFOW010001094.1:157201-173088 GCA_902141385.1 Timema californicum | reverse complement strand
GGGGGGGGGCGCAAGACGATCCGTTTTGTCATAGGAGCGTGTGGTCAGTGGTGCTTGAAGGTGAACCAATTAGATATTCTGCTTTCTCCGCCGGAGTCTCGTAGAATAGGGTCTTAACATGTCAAAGGGGGAGAACCAGTATGGTGCAGCGATGATATAGGCTTTCCAAGGTTAAAAAAAAATCATTCCAAACATATTTTGTGTTCGAAAAATGACATTTGGAGTTCAACTCCACTTTAACACTAGGTTAACTATGTTTTCCCTGAAAGGTATCTGTATTAACTTGGCGGGCTACACTTTGACCTTCTTAAGGTGGATGGAAAGGGACGAAAGAAAAGGTAAGAATTTTTGCAGTTTGATAGTAATTAATTTGTTTTGGCAAAATAAATCAAACCATGCTTCAGTACAAACAAAGTATTTAATTTTATTTACATGGTGATATAAAGAGTTGTTGAATATCTGTCCTGAGCATAGCGGCTTTAACTAACAACTTTTTAAATTAAGAGAAAAAGTTGTCATTAAATTCCAGGACACTCTTGACAGATATTCAAGAAAGGCTTAGGTCACTATGTAAAGAAAACTAAACCAAATGTTTCTATTGGAGAAATAATTATTTATTTTAACGAAACAAATTGCTACAAAAACAGCAAAAATACTGACCTTTGCTCTTGTCCCCTTCAATCCCACCTTAAAGTTCCAAAGTGGAACGGAGCTGTGTAAGGTGTACCTCCTGCCTTAGAGGGAAGCGAGAAAGAATCTGTAGACGACGTGTTTAGATCAAGATAGTGTTAACTTTACAAAGAACAGATTTTAGTTCGGTTCTCGATTTACAGCAGTATGTCATTCGTAATCACCAGAATATGTCTACCGGTTCCTTTCACCTTTATCCCATCTATTCGACCATTGTCAAACATTCAAAACTCGAACACACAATTTTTGGTTGTCGTAGGCACGGAATGGTTTCATCCACTCATTCCTTTAGCGACAAAAAACGCTATCTAACCGAGTTTTTTTCAGTATTAAGTATGTTAATGCATTTTTAAGAGCCCATCTCAAGTTTAATTAACCGGGAAACAAGTTTATGCTTGAACCAGAAAACATATCGAGTTTGTGATTTCCAAAATTCTTAATTTGACAACAACGAACTTAGTATCAGTTTAATAGTGTTTTCATTTAAAAATAATGTTTTTAAAATTCATTGTCATTCTTATTTAAATATAATAAATCGGTTTCATTGGCACCGCGTCTTACTACCCGTTCGGGTTACATGCACTTACGCTAATGTGTAATGGTAGGGTGATTGTGAGATGAAATGGAGGACCTACAGTTTAACGTGGAATCCGAACCACGGTGGAGGCCTGGCATTCCCCACATTCACAAGATGTCTTGTCAGAGGTGAAAGAAGGGTTTGGTAATCAGATAAATTTATGCCGGGACCGAGGATTGAAAGGTAGAAATCAAAAATAATTGCACCTTGAAACGACATATGATTCCACTGATTCTTAATTCACATTAGAGAGTAGGCCATTAGGAACGCGTATCACCCCCTGGGCAGCAGGTGTATTATTATATAATAAATTTTAGGTACTTACATTCGAACCAAGCGTCTCATCCAAGTTTGAGAAACTATTTTTTTCAGTACTTCCCAACTGAATTAAAAAATATATAATAATTTTAAACCCACTTCGGTGGCCGAATGTCTTAAAGCGTCACTCTCGTATTAGACTAGACTGCCGATGACATGGAGATCGGGGTTCGAATCCCAGTTGGGTGTATTGAGTGTAAATTTTCCAAAATTGTTCCCCATTCTTCTTCCATACAAATTCGGGACACTTCCTTTAAATTTAATCTTCCTCATACCTAGCCCATATTGGGCGATAAGGCATGGTGCTAAAAAAAATTACCGCTATATATACAAAGTTATATATTATCATGTAATATACATAAGTTTTAAAAAGATTCGTGGTCTAGGGGTAAGGTGTCAGACTTCTATGCTGGCGGCCGGGGTTCAATCCTCGGTCCCGGCACAGATTTATCTGATTACCAAACCCTTCCTTCACCTCTGACAAGACATCTTGTGAATGTGGGGAATGCCAGGCCTCCACCGTGGTTCGGATTCCACGTTAAACTGTAGGTCCTATATTTCATCTCACAATCACCCTACCATTACACATTAGCGTAAGTGCGTATAACCCGAACGGGTAGTAAGACGCGGTGCTAATGATAATAAAAAGATTCGCGTCTTAAAATCATCTTTTTCCTTTCATCGAGATAAGAAAGACGAAAATTGCATATGAATGAGATGTCTGGTTGAAGCTAAATCGTGTATCCTAGTTAACCACTTGTAAAATAGCCTCTTAAGGACAATAATGACACCGACAATACAGATTGTGTGGATGAAGTTTAAAGCTCATCACTAACGACTCCCAACACAGCCAGCCAATTTGCTCAACACAATTGAGGGAACGTCCCACGATGCAATGCGCTTCGATATGAGACGAGAGAAGCGCGGCAAAATTATAATTCAATTAAAATCCACAACTCCTTAAATAGGGTATAATTAGGAGAATTGCTATCAAGTCTCGCATTCACACATGCTTGGCTTCTTCGCTTCGTATCGCGTTACGGGTAATATCGTGGAGCTGTCTCTTCGAGAGTTACTCAACCAACTCTTGAGATTTTGTTTCAAATATCAGTGCTGTGGAAGATACGATCTTCACGTGGTGCGAAAGAAGAGGTGAGTTCGGGAGGGATTTGGAGTTTATTGATTAACAAATAATTTGGGTGACCTGGCGGTCTAGGGGTCACGTGTCGGACTTCTGTGCTGGCGGCCGGGGTTCAATCCTCGGTCCCAGCACAGATTTAACTGATTACCAAACCCTTCCTTCACCTCTGACAAGACATCTTGTGAATGTGGGGAATGCCAGGCCTCCACCATGGTTCGGATTCCACGTTAAACTGTAGGTCCTCCATTTCATCTCACCATCACCCTACCATTACACATTAGCGTAAGTGCGTATAACCCGAACGAGTAGTAAGACGCGGTGCTAATAATAATAACTATTAATAATAAATAATTTGGAGTTTATTGGTTAACAAATATTTTTAAAACAATATACCTGTGGTGGTGAGCGTATGATTTAAATGCCAATCTTATTTAGTATGGTTTTTCAGTTATGGAGAGGTAAGGGTTAAAATCCCGGCCTGTAGTAATGAAGGTTGTTTTCTTCAAGGGGTTTTCAACCCTCTTTCCGTGCAAATGTTAGTATATTTCCTCTAAACTCTACCTTTCTAATCCTCAATAATTATATTAATTAAATGCAAATATCCTGGATGGATTCTAAAGGCCGGTACACACAGAAAGTTAAGCTAAGCTATGCCTTGCTACGCTGCGCTATGTTTTTTCTGATTGCTGAGAGGCAATATTTCCATCTCCCATCTTGAGCCAACTTACGTTGCGCATGCGCATAACGCAACTTGGGCTCCGTGTTGAAAAGACGCACTTCTGGTTTGGTGAAAATATCTAAAGAAGCGTTGAAGTTTTGTTTTCAGTTTGTTTCACCTGTATTTAAGTAATATTATATTTAGGTTCTATATTTAATAAGTGTTTTTTATATTAAAATGTAAGCGTTAGTTAAACAAGTAAAACCTCCACCTCCTAAATTTTCTTCATCTTCCAAAACAGCTGCTAACAGCAGCATCTTTTCTTCCTCAGTACTATAACCTAAACTCAAACAAGACATTTTGGAGAACGCCATCATAGCTAAAATTCACTGGAGCAGACCAGATAGAAACAACACTGATCTCGGGAGGGAAAAGAGGGACCAGTGCTTAGCTTAGCAATGAGTGTAGAACCAAATTGGCAAAGTCACAGCACAACACAGCTTAGTATTATGTGTGTATTGTCCTCAAGTAAGAAATCATGCAAAAATTTACATATCCCATTTATTTAAATAAGGTATTTAATGTACACAACTTGCAAACTAGCCTTCTAGAACAAACACGATAGGCAAGTCTCCTGGCTATGTAAGGGGAAGGCACAATTTCCCAAATTATGATTTTGGTAACGCTAGGTATTTTAGTTCAGTAGAGAGACGTGCTACTTTAATTATTATCACCGCGTCTTACTACCTGTTCATATTATTATTATTATTAGCACCACGTCTTACTACCTGTTCATATTATTATTATTATTATTAGCACCGCGTCTTACTACCCGTTCGGGTTATACGCACTTACGCTAATGTGTAATGGTAGGGTGATTGTGAGATGAAATGGAGGACCTACAGTTTAACGTGGAATCCGAACCACGGTGGAGGCCTGGCATTCCCCACATTCACAAGATGTATTGTCAGAGGTGAAGAAAGGGTTTGGTAATCAGATAAATCTTTGCCGGGACCGAGGATTGAACCCTGGCAAAAGGAATTGTAACCAAGTCGAGTTGAATGAAAGAGAGTATTATTTCTCCCTTTAAAATAAGGGTATCTAACATATTAGCTGTCAGTAACACACCTGTTTACTGATATAGATATACTGGTTTCAATCCCAAACATGATTGAAACAGTATATTATTATGGATTAAATAACCGAGCTGTTATAATTTTCAAGTACGGTTGTAGCCGCATCTAAATATCAGATTCTTTAAATTGTCCAGGTGTCATTTTACAATTTAAATTATTATTATTATTATTAGCACCGAGTCTTACTACCCGTTCGGGTTATGCGCACTTACGCTAATGTGTAATGGTAGGGTGATTGTGAGATGAAATGGAGGACCTACAGTTTAACGTGGAATCCGAACCACGGTGGAGGCCTGGCATTCCCCACATTCACAAGATGTCTTGTCAGAGGTGAAGGAAGGGTTTGGTAATCAGATAAATCTTTGCCGGGACCGAGGATTGAACCCCGGCCGCCAGCACAGAAGTCTTACACCTTACCCCTAGACCACCAGGTCACCTACAATTTAAAGAATAAAATATAATTTTGTTAAAGTTTGGGCCTCTCTTTCACAGTGATTATATGACGGCCGGTATATTGGGTGCTCTGCTGGTTCTAAGTTATATTTAATAAAAAATATGTGTTAAGATTTATTCAAAGAAATAGATAATAATTTTTTTAAATCAGAATACACGATAAACATTTAACCAAATAATTTTAGTACAGCAATGATGAGAACTATTATTTTAAATTACATAAATGATGAAAAAAAAACCTTCAATCCTTAAAGTGTGGTAAATTTCAACTAAATACTACCCGCTTTTGTGGCTTCATGGTCTAAGGCACTTCTAGAGATCGTTGTTCGATGCAGAGTATAACACGAATGGGTAACACGGTGCTTAAAAAAAAAACTAATCACTGCTAGGTCTTGGCCTAGTGTCGGTATGAAACAAAAGAGAGAGGAAATAGTCCCAACTTTTACTGATTTAATTTATATTCATTTCTATGGAGGTGCTAAAATCGGTCCAATCCAATTTGGGTACAAGTGGGTAGAGAGTAGGAGTTGGTTGAGCTCATTATGACCATAAAGTAACACTAATATCCTCAATTCGTTATATTGTACTGGTTTTTATTCCTGGTGACTATAAAAAAATGCATAATTATAAGAATAGGTAGTTTCCTGTTCCTAACTTATAGAATGATGGTCTGGTAAAAGTATTTTTATTATTATTATTATTAGCACCGCGTCTTACTACCAGTTCGGTTTATACGCACTTACGCTAATTGTGTAATGATAGGGTTATTGTGAGATGAAATGGAGGACCTACAGTTTAACGTGGAATCCGAACCACGGTGGAGGCCTGGCAGTATTTATTTTTAAATGGCTGCGTGGATAGTTTTGAGATGGGAACTAAAACTGGGACCTTTGTGCGTGAAAATGCTCTATCAATGAGTTATCCTGGCTGGTTGGGTCCCAAACCCGACATGAACCAGGAGATCCATGCGTAGGAGTATTGGAATGAAAAGCCGACGGACAAGGGTGTGATTCCTAACAAAATGTTCAAGTTGTCTCTTTAGATCAGTCCTGGGTTCGATTCCTAGCAAAGGCAAAAATGATAATTTATGAAATTGGAGCACTTCACAGTGATGAACTAAGGGTCGAGGAAATGGGTGGTTGTGTTATTTAAAAACCAAGTCTTTTTATCGCATCATATTAACAGTCAGAGCTATGCACATTATTATTAGTCTAGTGGAGTAGTGGTGAGAAAGGTAGAGTTTAAAGTAAATGTACCCACATTTGTGTGGAGGGAGAGTGGGAAACCTTTTCGGAAAAAAATTTCTCAGCCTACCCGAGATTCAATCACCAAACACTTCATCAAAGGCAAACAAGACTAGATGAGCCTGAGATCTAAAAATGTGTTATCGTTTAAAGCATGTTCTTATATTATCATCCGGTGACCTGGCGGTCTAGGGGTAAGGTGTCAGACTTCTGTGCTGGTGGCCGGGGTTCAATCCTCGGTCCCGGCACAGATTTATCTGATTACCAAACCCTTCCTTCACCTCTGACAAGACATCTTGTGAATGTGGGGAATGCCAGGCCTCCACCGTGGTTCGGATTCCACGTTAAACTGTAGGTCCTCCATTTCATTTCGCAATCACCCTACCATTACACATTAGCGTAAGTGCGTATAACCCGAACGGGTAGTAAGACGCGGTGCTAATAATAATATATTATCATCAATTGTTTCAAAAAGTGTCAGTTGAAATAACCCTAGTAAAAACCAAACTAAGACTGAGATCATAGTTAACTCAATAAAAGTGATACTGCCAAATGGCCGTTGCTTTAGACCGTTTGCAGACCTTTCAGATATTCTCTAAATCACTATAAATAAAATGGCAACATTTCTACGTGGGCTATGAAGTGACTATTATGTTGGCTACGTGCACGGGTTTGTTGCTGAATTATTAATAGCCACTTCTTTCTGTCTGAAAATAGTAGATACGAGAATTTGATTCCAAATGAGAACAGTTAGTTATTTCAAGAGTCTAGTCATGAGATTACCGGGATTCAAATCCTGTAGCAATTTATCGGTTGCCTATCCTCATTTCACTTTCACAAATGTTTTGGCAATTAAATATATATTTACGAGTACGCTTTTATCGGTTTGTATTGATATTAAAATTAATATCAATGTTATTAACGACTTAATTCAAGGGTTAGCTATGAAGAAGGTGGTTAAGAAGCAGTTCAGCCACGTTGGTGTGGAGAGGCGATGGAAAGACAAAAGTGCTAAATCACATGTGGAAAACCATCCCTAGTTCATCCAGCCTAGATTCAAACGTCGGCCTCCTCGTTGTTGGTGAATCGGTCTACCGCAAGACTGTGACCAGTGGTGAGGGCGATGGCTGTTAGTGAAACATTTTATAATCTAAGGAAATTATATTAATAAAATTCACATAAATCAACCTTGGGAGAGAAGAGGATGGGAAATCACAATGTAGAAATAAAGCCTTTATGCACCGGTTAAGGTTCGAACCATCATTTTATTGGTATTGGTGATGAAAGTCTTAAAGGAGCTGAAGGAGGACGCAGAGAACAAGGAGTATTTGCGGTCTGAGTTCAATGACGAAAGGAATGGACCTGTCGTAAGACAGAACACAATAATAATAGTAGCACAATTACGTTTCTAGGTGGCATTGAGAATGTGTTAATAAAACCATTTTATTTACTCCAATACCATGTTGTTCGTACAGGGTTGATTTAAATTCGCAATAGTTCTGCTCCTGCAAGCATCCTACTACCCAACCAGCCTTTAACCATTTTATTTAAGATACAGGGGTAGAGATGAGGAAGGTAGAATATAGACTAAACGTATCCCTCATTTGCTTGTAAGGGTAGTAGAGAACCATTTATGGAAAATCACCCTCAGTACACCCGGAATATTTGACAAGAATATCTTTAAATGCTGAACAATCAACTCTGGTAGGGCCTGGCTCAAATCTTGTTTAGTGAAGATTCAGGACCGTAAATATAATCTCAATTTGGATATCAACCAATCCCTTATTTGACCTGAACTGCTTGATATTGGTATATTAGGAGATTGTCTCCAGATACCAGATAATAAATATTGACCTTCTGGTCTCGAAACCCCTGATAGAAATGCTCAAATCATACCAAATAAACGCTGTATACACTCCAAACTATACATAAATCTTCGAGTGTTGTTGAAAGTCGACCGTTACGTCACGAGATATTTTTAGAGCCTCCCCTCCTCCCTTCCTCCAACCCTTTCTATGACATTGTTTGTCACGCCATGTTCACCCTCTACCCCCATAGTCCACCTCATTGCATGACGTCATAACTATAGTTGAAAGTTTGAAAAAAAATATGCAAACTTCACTACATGGTAAGGAATCTTGATCCATATTAAATCACCAAAGATTTGGATTGAATTACTATTTATTCATTTATTTATTTATCATTTGGTATAGCCTACAGGATATACAATGACAAGTATGAGATAACATAAATATATAAGATACGGTATATGGTCAATGTTACACAATATATTATTATTATTATTATTAGCACCGCGTCTTACTACCCGTTCGGATTATACCCACTTACGCTAATGTGTAATGGTAGGGTGATTGTGAGATGAAATGGAGGACCTACAGTTTAACGTGGAATCCGAACCACGGTGGAGCCCTGGCATTCCCCACATTCACAAGATGTCTTGTCAGAGGTGAAGGAAGGGTTTGGTAATCAGATAAATATGTGCCGGGACCGAGGATTGCACAATATTATACACACGGTACAGTAAAATACAATAAATTCGAGTTAATATTAAACTATAAGGTCAACAAAGATTATCATAGATCAATGCCCAGAGAGGTGAACCAGCTAGCTGCTTCTGGTGTGGCTGTTGAGATCATTCCATGACCCTTGGAATTTCCCAAAAGGGTATACGCGAGTTATATGCGTGTTTTTCCCTGTGCACCGCAGTTATATTGTAAGCTTTCAGCCATTCCCTACTTGTAAAGCTTTGCTTTAGTTCTTGCATGACTGGTTCTAATTCAGTGTATGCGACTTCCATATTTTCCTAAGGCCCCGCGTGCACATGCAATTTTGAGTCAGCCAACAAATTGATCGACCAACCGATAGCCTCGCGCGCACCAGCCGAGTGAATATCTGGTCGATTGAGATGTCCGCGCACATGCAACACAAAAGTTGTCCGACTAACCTTTTCCCACCGGTGCTGGCATATATTTGGTCTGGTAATCCGTCAAAGAAAATTGAAACCGAGGGAACAATATTGGATACATCCATTATCAAGTAAATGAATACTTAAAGATCAAATCTACAAGTTTTATAATGATTTACGGACTCATCCAAATACATTTTGACCACAATAGAATGAGTATAAGCAGTTTTGATTAAATTCATTCCTTTTAGGACATTCACTAACCTGTCAGAACACCAAATGGAGACATATCATTCCCCCAGAAGAGAGCCTATCAGTCACTTTGAGATAAGAAAACATAATCCCATATTTATTAAAATGTAATTTATTTAATAAATACAAAGTAGAAATTCTTAGCTTCTATTACAAATTGAATAGTTCTGAAGAAATGTTTTCTAATTAATGACTGGGAGCATTCGATGTCCATTTCTCTTGATTAAAATCAAAGCAAACTAATAAATGAAATAAAATACTAATTATCTTCAATGATGACTTGTATGAGAGGATAAGAGTGAAGTTGGCCGAATTTTGTTGCAAGCGCGCGCAGACGCGTTAAAATCTGTAGGTTACTATCAAGTTGACCAACTTCAGGGTTGCACCTAGTTTGTAGCAAAACACAAACTATTTAATAGGTCAACAGGATAGTTGCATGTGCGTGCGCTCATATACGGGTCAATGGCTCTCAAGGATGCAACTTAAAAGTTGGCCGAATCAAAATTGCATGTGCACGCGCGATGGTTGCATACCTGGAAGGGGTTTGGTTGGATCTGGCTGGTCTCTCTTTTAAAGAACGTCCATTTAGATACATACTCTTCATTAAAGCTGAAAGATTGTGTGATGTTAACCCATATTGTTTTTTAGAATTTAGCCTGGTGTGAGATAAAGGGCCCATTGTTTTATTTATAGGTAATTATCTACATTACAATCATGCAGTTGTAATTAACCTATGAACTTGGATTGTATAAGGGCCTACAACCTTATGTACACCCAACCGGGAATTCAACCCCGATCTCTCAATCAACGACAGTGCAGTCTATTGCGATAGTGACGCCTTTAGACCACGCAACCACCGATGCAAGTTTTTTAAATATTGACCATCATTTTTTTCCCCTCCTACCACGATCTTACTAACTTATCGACACCGGCAGCTGCGTGGTATAGTGTGCTAGGTTCGCAATGCAAAAGCTAGCCAATGACTTAAAAAGGTCGGGGTTTAAATCCCATCAGAGTGCAATGAGGACGATTTACACAAGTGATTCGTCTGTTGTGCCTTTCTTTCCCCTATATAATGTGAATGCACCTCCTCTAAATACCATCCTCATCCTACCATTTGAATTAAAATGTTAATAACCCATTAAAGAACTAATTAATAAAAATTAATCATGGTTATAATAATTTACGATAGTATTTTCGTCAAATATAGTAATCACAATATAGCCGATTTCCTTACAAATGCCTAATTGTATTTTCTATTGAGCAACAAACCTGTGTTTTATTGGATGAGAGCCAAATGAACTACTGATAAATCACGTTCTCTCAATCCAATCCTAGCTTCCATTATATTCTACTTGTTTAAACTCTTTGCCTAGCAGTAAAGACACCCGGCTTCTATCCAAAATACTTGTGTTCAATTTGCGATTGACTACCAAAACTTTAAAAAAGTAATAGTAGACCTATTATTCCTTAACTATTACTTTCAATTATTTTATAAAATAACTTTTCTTTCCTTAAATGAGTAAAGGCCATTAAACGTATTTTGGTTAATGTATCATACGACAGGGCAGCGTATTTTGTTTACCGGTTGCAAATATACCTCTACTTGAAGGTAGCCAATTATTGGCCATTTGAATCTTTAAGTATTAAAATTAAATATGGTACAGTAACCCTATGACTTCTTTGGTGCTGAGTGACAGCTTTGAAAAGTTACCAGACCAAATTATGTATCCCTACGCCAAACCATATGATCCGCAAAAACATATGTTTAGCAGCTGTCACTTCTGACAGTCAAAATGTAGGTATATACCTAAATGTTGACTGTCAGAAGTCAGCTGTGAGCTGTCAGACAGCACAAAAGAAGCCACGGGGCTACTGTAGTAAGTTTTTCTTCTGTCAGAATCACCATACCAAAAAGTATTTTGTTTCGAAACTGTTCTATATAATAATTGGTAGGGGTGCGTGAAGCTTCGAAATGTCGAAGTAGAAGATCATATCTCCTTCACATCGACTTCCGAAACACACAATAAAACTTTATTTCGAATCTTCGAAACATTTTGAAGTAAGAACATATAATTATTTTAGAACAGCTGCCAAGTAATATTTTAACATCTATTAGTAATTAAATGACCGATCTAGTAGGTGAGTAAGTAAAAGAAAATCTATTATATTCAACATCGACAAAATTATTTTGTTGACAATAAAAATACCTGCCAAATTGAAAAAACCCTGTCCTGATACAATAAAATATATAATTTATAAATATAATTCAATATATAATAGATTCATATAATTCAGCAAAAAAAAAATCTTTTTTTTTTCTCGACACCTTTATCTGTAGTAAGAACAACGTGTCAAATCCGTTTGCTCATTAAGAACACATTGAACGTAAAAGTGTTAAGGGGGGCAGCATTTTAAAATAAATGGTACGCTGCACCGTACAGACTCTCTTTTTAATCTTAAAATAGACACATTTACTAAACACTGGTCAGATTTGTTAAACAAAATAATATACATAGTTGCAGAAACACTCCACCAAAAATCATTAATGAAATAATGTAGGCCTAACAGAAACATTTAGTAAAGACTATCTATCACCTATGTATACCAAAGAGCATAACAATTAGCTTCATTTCTCAACGTACTCCATAAAATATATATACATGTGTTTGCCCATAACTCGGAGACTAAATTTGAGACAAAAGAGGTATATATTTAAAAGTATTAGATTTTTACAATATTAATTATTCCGTATCTCAAATTGAGTGGTGATATGATAAAGATTGGAAATTTTTACCCATGTACTGTAATATAAAATTCATTTAATGTAAAAATAAAAATTACAATTTAGTATGTAGTGTTAAACCATGTCTAAATACAAAAGGTAATCAAAATTGTTAGAGCGGATTTTTGAGAAAATGTATTTGTTTTATCTTTTTGTCCTTCAATAAACACCCCTTCATTTTATATTAGATATTTAATTCAAATAAACCCTCAGGAGAACATTTTGAAAACCCCAGATACCAAAATTTAGCCCGGTTGGTAAAATAATTTCGGCTCTAGGACAAGATATAGACATACAAAGATACAAACGGATGACATCGCGAAAACCACTTTTTTGTTTCAGTGGGGGGAGGGGGGGGGGGCATTAAACGTCAATAGTTATCAAAAAAATCTTGTGTTTGATTCTTTTTTGACAATTAAAACACTTCTCTCTATGAGGGGTCGAAATAAAGGATTCCACCAAAAAGCACAAATCAAATAACATAGACTGTTACATAGACATCAAGAAAAGAGGAACATCTAACTTCAGCAGAAAGCATAACAATCTATTTCATTTTCAAAGACTTGAATAAAATAAATGATACGGCAGAATCAAACAAGCTTTCTCATATTGTATGTTATAGCTTCGAAGAAAATGTTCGAAAATTGTTTTTAGTTATTATTATTATTATTATTATTATCACCGCGTCTTACTAC
Source organism: Timema californicum (assembly GCA_902141385.1). Lineage (NCBI taxonomy): Eukaryota > Metazoa > Arthropoda > Insecta > Phasmatodea > Timematidae > Timema > Timema californicum. The sequence goes on along the minus strand of CABFOW010001094.1, from coordinate 160,213 downwards.
CCATTCGGGTTATACGCACTTACGCTAATGTGTAATGTTAGGGTGATTGTGAGATGAAATGGAGGACCTACAGTTTAACGTGGAATCCGAACCACGGTGGAGGCCTGGCATTCCTCACATTCACAAGATGTCTTGTCAGAGGTGAAGGAAGGGTTTGGTAATCAGATAAATCTGTGCCGGGACCGAGGATTGAACCCCGGCCGCCAGCATAGAAGTCTGACACCTTACCCCTAGACCACCAGGTCACCTTGTTTTTAGTTAACTACCCTTAAATAAGTTTTACTCATAAAAACAAACACGGCATCTTTTTATTCAAAATAACCATACTTGCATTTTAAACAAATTTTTTCTAATATGAGCCTACCTGTTTATTAAAATTCAATTTTTCAAAATTAAATTATTTGTTAACTACCCAAAAATTATTTAAAATTTGTGAAAATAAAAACGTATTCTTATTTATCACGAAAGACTATTCACAGATTTCCATTTTGAATTTTATCTTCAAGGTCAAGTTCCAAAACATTTTTACCAACAACTTTCTTGTGGGCTAGTGTAAATTTGGTATAAATTTGCCAAAACCATTTTACGGATTAGGCATGAATAAATAATTTATTTTTTCAAAAGGTTGAAAATTTATACTAAACGCAATTTAAATTATCATCAAAACATGGATGTTTATCTAACAATATCAGTGTATCCGATAGCCAACTTTTGCGTGAAATGAATAGGGGAGCATTCATTTATGCTCCAACTCTTAAGACGGAGGTATAAAAGTAATTTTAATTTAGGATTATAGAAAATATGATATTTTTGAATGAGAACGCAGGACAACCAAATTCAATACTGAATGAGCTTGTAAAAAATTCAAAGTTTGGTAAACTGATTCCCAGCTCAGGCCCATATTGTTTGTCATATTGATTGTAAAAAAGTTTTTCAATCGGTAACGTGTCTCTCTACTGAGCTAAGAGTCCTGGGTTCAATTCCCGGCATAGCCGAACAATTTATCATTGATGAACTGTGGGTTTCCTCTATCACAATGATGAATTAACGGCCAGGAGTTGGGTGCTGTGTCTGTTTTAGATTTAAGTTAGGCTACGAGTCGTTTGCTGATATTATCAGTCAGTTCAGAAAATGTACGTTAAATACCTCAAATAAATGACAAAAAGTAACAAGTTGATGATATTACTGGAAAAGGAAAAAAAAATCACTATTAAGTATGGTTGAGTTTGGCTCACTTATTTTTCAAGGAGAATTGTGGTTAGAAGCAAAGGAATGTCAATGAAATGGCATACCCCTCGGTCGATGAGAATAGAAAGACTCAAAGAATGGAGGGGGAACACTTTTTGACAGCAGACCCATCTCTGTAGCGGTGTTGCCAAATGAATACACTGGGTATATTTACATTCAGTTTATGTATGAGACGAAACTTTCTTTTTAGCGTTCGTTAACGCGTGCAAGCATGATGAATGAAATGAAAACACCTCACTTCGTCTTAAAGGTATTTTAAACAACAGGTAGCAACATTAATCTGTTTCCGATGTCAATCACTAAAACCCAAATCACAGTGCTGTGATACACTAGTAGAACTACTTATCTACGGTTGGAAACGGTGATGATCGTTAAAGTTTGTCCGAACTGGTCAATAGTATTATTATTATTAGCACCGCGTCTTACTACCCGTTCGGGTTATACGCACTTACGCTAATGTGTAATGGTAGGGTGATTATGAGATGAAATGGAGGACCTACAGTTTAACGTGGAATCCGAACCACGGTGGAGGCCTGGTATTCCTCACATTCACAAGATGTCTTGTCAGAGGTGAAGGAAGGGTTTGGTAATCAGATAAATCGGTGCCGGGACCGAGGATTGAACCCCGGCCGCCAGCACAGAGGTCTGACACCTTACCCCTAGACCGCCAGGTCACCGGGTCAATAATAAAACGATAGATTTAAGAAGGGGTAACATACTTCGGTGGACTCATGTTCTAGGGCAGTGGTCGCTAAATGGTGGACCGCAGAGATATTTGTAAAAGGACCTTGACGAGATAGAGACACAGAGAATAAATTATGCTATTTCCGTGGTGGGCGGGTAGTAGACATGAAAGGGCAGCAATAATAAATAAGTAAAATAACTAAAAGGAAAGAAAATCACGTTTTTGAATTAGTATAGTCCTATAGGGATTGAACTTAATTTAAGTAGCTGTTAAACTTTTGCCGGGCCACGGAAGTATGTCGAGTTTTTAAAACAGACCTCCATCAAAAATAATTGGGGACCCCTGGTCTAAGGATCTACCCACGCAGTAGACTATATTGCCGGTGACGGGGAGATCATGGCTCGAATACAGGTAGGGTGTACTGAGGGTGGTTTTTTCCAAAATGATTTTTTTTCTCTCCCTCCATGAAAGTTCGGGTACGCTTCCTATAGATATAACCCCATTATATTATATTACTATAAAGCCACATGGCTGACTCACTCACTGACATAAATATTTACCCACTTTCAGATGAGCTAGAAACTTGAAATTTGGCCAACTTATAGAGTTTAGCCTGTAACCGACGGTAAAATTGTTAAAAAAATTAATTTTTAACCCCCAAAAAAATTCAAAATGGTGGATCAACTTAAATGTTGGTGCAGACCTTTCGAGGTCTCTTGTGGCTAAACGGTAAGAAGACCTATTAACAACTGCTCTGGAATTGCATTGGTTTACATCCACTTGCAAAGAAAAAGCACCAGTAGTTCTATGTAAGTGGATGTAAACCAATGCAATTCCAGAGCAGTTTTTTTGATAGGTCTTACCATTTAGCCACAAGAGACATCGAAAGTTCCGCACCAACTTTAAAGTTGCTCTGCCATTTTGAATTTTTTTGAGGGTTAAAAATTTTTTTTTTTAACATTTTACCGTCGGTTACAGGCTAAACGCTATAAGTCTGCCAAATTTCAAGTTTCTAGCTCATCCCTAAAATCATTAGCGTAACTAGTACATAAGCGTATAACCCAAGCGGTTAGTAAAAC
>CABFOW010001094.1:88673-156873 GCA_902141385.1 Timema californicum | reverse complement strand
CGTGGTTCGGATTCCACGTTAAACTGTAGGTCCTCCATTTCATCTAACAATCTCCCTACCATTACACATTAGCGTAAGTGCGTATAACCCGAACGGGTAGTAAGACGCGGTGCTAATAATAATAATAATATAAATAAACAGCACAGACTGCGTGACACAAAATAATAGTAATAGCAATAATAATAATAATAATAATAATAATAGTAGGGTGCCAAAATACCTGACGAAATAAAGAAAAATAATAAAAAGATCAATATAAATAATTTGTGACGCCCCACCCAAACAAATCAATGTGTGAATAAATTTCCCTTTTCCCTTCCTTTTTTCCTTGATATTTTGGGAAGCTTTTAATTAAATACCAAAGTTATTTTCAGAAAAATCAATCCCAAATATCATAAAACTATAAAAGGTATAAAGTTGTTGATCAATCACCTTGGTGGCTGCATGGTCTAAGGCATTACTCTCACAACATACTAAGAGTGCGGATGACGGGAAGATCGTGGTTCAATACCGGTCGGGTGTACTGAGGATGTTTTTTTGCTAAATGTTTTCACACTCCCTCTCCACGTACATGCCGGTACACTTCCTCTAAAATAAACCTTTCTCATCCCTGATCCGTTAGAATAATTAGTATATAAGCGTATAAACCCAATCGATACTAGCCTAAGACAAGGTGACAAGATTATTATTATTATTATTATTAGCACCACGTCTTACTACCCGTTCGGGTTATACGCACTTATGCTAATGTGTAATGGTAGGGTACCTACAGTTTAACGTGGAATCCGAACCACGGTGGAGGCCTGGCATTCCTCACATTCACAAGACGTCTTGTCAGAGGTGAAGAAGGTGACAAGAAAATAACTTTTAGTCGATTATTTAAATAAAAACATATTCTTAATATTAAATAAACTATCTAAATGTTATTTCTTTATTTATAAATAATTACTTTATTATTATTATTATTATTATTATTTAGCACCGCGTCTTACTACCCGTTTGGCTTATACGCATTAATTACTAATTACGCTAAAGGATTGGGAATTGGGAAGGTTGAATTAGAGAAAGTGAATCTCGCATTTGCGTGGAGGGAGAGTGGAAAACCATTTAGGAAAAACCACCCCCAGTTCACCCGACCGAGATTCAAACCTTGATCTACCCGTCCTCGGCGGTTGAGCTCAACACGACTAGCGCGTTAGCCAACTACGCCACCGAGGTGGGTTAAATAATTACTATCTTAGGTATTTAGTTCAGCCATTATTTTTTTTTAAACAGTGAAATGATTACATTTTGTTGAAACATGTGCCCCTAGAGCCCTTGAACCCTGGGCGACCCCCTAAGTTGGCATTATTGACTAGTCGGCCCTGTTCATAGGCTATGGACCAGTTTTTTAGTCGTATTGAGAAACAATCGAGTACGGCGCTATACTAAATACAAGACGACACATACCTAAACTCGGATGGAGTGGGCATGCCAATTTCAAAATGCAAAATTGGCTTATCCCATTCGAATCCAGGAAGGTTTCGTTTGGAATTTAGTAAAGCGCCGTACTTGGGGCGTGCTTGGTCTGACTTTGAAACTGACCCATTGAAACTATCTATCAAAAGTGGAGTTAAAAAGCACATCACTCAAATAAATATATCAAATTATATAGTTTAAGTAACGTTGGTAGATGTCATCAAATACGGTCATTCCTGCCTTAGACCTACTATAAACTAATTTTAGTTACGTGTAGCATTTATTATTATTATTATTATTATTATTATTATTATTATTATTATTATTAGCACCACGTCTTACTACCCGTTCGGGTTATACGCACTTACGCTAATGTGAAATGGTAGGGTGATTGTGAGATGAAATGTAGGACCTACAGTTTAACGTGGAATCCGAACCACGGTGGAGGCCTGGCATTCCTCACATTCACAAGATGTCTTGTCCGAGGTGAAGGAAGGGTTTGGTAATCAAATATATCTGTGCCGGGACCGAGGATTGAACCCCAGACGCCAGCACAGAAGTCTGACACCTTACCCCTAGACCGCCAGGTCACCTGTAGCATTAATACTTTAGCAATATTTTGGTTGTTTAAGGCTGTAATTATTTTGATATTTTCATACTTATTTACCTAACACAAAATTTATCAACATTAGATATTAACTTTAATATCTCCTTGTGTATAGGAGGCCTAATTATTCAAAGAGAGATTTCCTGGAATGTTTTGACAGGCTCAGCTCAAGACTGCTGGTCACATTGATTAGTTATTAGCTACCTATTATATACTTATAAAAATAGCAACAAAAAATTTGTTAAACAAATGTCAATAAACAACGTGTCAAAAGTGAGAAATAGGAACACCTTATAACTTACAAATTTGCTACCTACATTTAAAAACATGTTTTTATTAAAATTGTAGACATGAAATCGTGAGACATATCTAAAAAAAGAAAATTAAAACATGAATGTATTATTCACTAAATCATGTTTTGTAGTCACTCAATTTATCTTAATTTCATAATACATGTATAGATTTTGTTTTCCCATTTAAAATACAATGAAATGAGAAAACTATAAGGAAAACATTTTAAGGGCTATATTTTGTACTAGGTTAGAAACTTCCATTAAAACGATTTTTTTAGCACCGCGTCTTACTCCCATTCAGTTTTGAATAAATATGTTCAATCAATATCGAATAGTTAAATAACGTTACCAATAATAATGTTTGTCTGGATCCAAGCATTAACCAAAATGCAAATACCCCAAAAGGGCAGCAAAACGCTATGCTAAAAAAAACTTGAATTGTCACTACCACTTTATTGTCATCAGTCTTTATGCTTAAGAGTGAATTAATATCCAATCCCCTATTGTTCACATGACTTGACAAAATAGCTCCTAAATGCTTTAAGTTAATATTACAGTATTTATGGAAGATTACACATATTATAGCCTGACCATGCTTGAAAATAATACATAGCTCTACTGCAGCACATGACTTGATATCACAGCTCTACTGCAGCACATGACTTGATATCACAGCTCTACTGCAGCACATGACTTGATATCACAGCTCTACTGCAGCACATGATATCATAGCTTTACCATATCATATCATGCCATATCATCACACCACCTCCATCAATATATATCTAGGCTATGTCCTGGAATGAAACCAGGTATATAAACACAATACCTCCATTAATTGACAAGTCCAGGAATCAAATACCATGGACAACAACCATATACAGCCTGCTTAACATGAGACTGTTAACATTTTTAAAAATCTTTTAAGATTCTCATAATTGGTGCATATATGTATATCACTGTCTAGGTAACAAAAACAAGGGACAACAACGACACACTGCTTGGTTAACTTGACATCACCAACAAAGAATAAACACAAACAACAATCACCAACTCCCTTGGTTCTTATAACATCTACAAACTCTTATAGCAACAGTACACATTCATATTCTCACTTATTTTATATATATCACCACCACGCTTCTATATCCACCCTAGACACTAATATCATCCCTTACTTTACTTAACATCACCAGTGACCACACTTATATAACCTACAGTAGACACTAATATCATCCCTTACTTTACTTAACATCACCAGTCACCACACTTCTATAACCACAGTAGACACTAATATCCTCCCTTACTTTACTTAACATCACCAGTCACCACACTTCTATAACCACAGTATACACTAATATCCTCCCTTACTTTACTTAACATCACCAGTCACCATACTTCTATAACCACAGTAGACTACTAATATCATCCCTTACTTTACTTAACATCACCAGTCACCACACTTCTATAACCACAGTAGACACTAATATCATCCCTTACGTTACATAACTCCACCACACTTCCATAGCTACAGTAGATACTCATATCATACCTTACTTTACATAACTCCACCACACTTCCATAGCTACAGTAGATAGTCATATCATCCCTTACTTTACATAACTCCACCACACTTCCATAGCTACAGTAGATACTCATATCATCCCTTACTTTACATAACCCCACCACACTTCCATAGCTACAGTAGATACTCATATCATCCCTTACTTTACATAACCCCACCACACTTCCATAGCCACAGTAGATACACATATCATCCCTTACTTTACATAACTCCACCACACTTCTATAGCCACAGTAGATACTCATATCATCCCTTTCTTTACATAACTCCACCACACTTCTATAGCTACAGTAGATACTCATATCATACCTTTCTTTGTATAACATCACTGCATACCTAGCCTAGTAGCCTAATATTAGATTACTAAGACCAGATATATAAACACTACCATGATCCATTAAAATTTTAAAACAAATATCTGCTATTTGAACCACATACTATGGACCCTGTTTTTCCATATCACCAGTTCGGGTTCAAACCAACATATATTTAGAATTATTTCATCTAATCGTTCATTAAATCACTAAATAATGCATACCAGTAGCTAAAGTTTAAGTTAGGGCCTAAATTACTTTATAGCTGCATTATATTACTATTTTGTAATGTGCTGTGTTTTTCACTTTCTTGAGTTGGGTTACTTTCTTTAGGTGATAGCTGAGAGGATAGGAATCTGAATTCCGGGCTGTTGCATTGGTATTTTTTTTTAAGTTTGGTATTCCTATTTTCTCCAGGCGAATCTAAGTTGTCAAATAGCTCATTAAAATCCACCTTTCTCGCGCGTGTGTATGTGTGTGAGTGTGTGTGTGTGTGTTTATATATATTAGTTAATTCTAATAGCCATCACATCTTCATCAAAATGTACTAAACTGATATTAAGTGATAAATTAATTAGGTGGAAAGTTGTGCTTGTTATAACATTAAGTTTGTTGCACATAATTTGTTTAGTAGGGGAACTCTTTTGAATTTATTAAAGTAGAACCTATTCGTTTTTTTTTCTCTTATTAAAAGTGCCTTACTTACTCCTTACCTATTACGCCTCCTTACGCCTTACTTATTATTATAAATTATATACTTTAGGATTTTCTTTCATTCTAACCCTCAATTTGATAATGCCTTCTGCCTTAACTAATTAGGGTTATAATATCAAACGGCTTAAATGAAGTATTTTATTTGGATTATCATCATCATCATTATTATTATTATTATTATCATCACCGCGTCTTACTACCCGTTCGGTTTATACGCACTTATGCTGATGTGTAATGGTAGGGTGATTGTGAGATGAAATGGAGGACCTACAGTTTAAAGTGGAATCCGAACCACGGTGGAGGCCTGGAATTCCCCACATTCACAAGATGTCTTGTCAGAGGTGAAGTAAGGGTTTGGTAATCAGATAAATCTGTGCCGGGATTTTATTTGGAGAAACAGTTATATACTTAATAAAGAATCTCCTTGGTGATTTACCTGGCATAAATATTGCAGGTGTTGGCCTATGCTTTTTTTTTCTCTACAAAGAGATCAAGCCTATTTTATTTGCTTATCTTGAATCATATTTTATATAAGCTCTTGGTGGCTACCGTGAGCCAACTGTGGGATTCTCGATTTATTTTTATTCATCAAATTATGAGAAATACAATGTTTTCTAGCACGTAAGCGAACAACATAAGCAAATTTCCGATTCAAACAAATGTTGTGAAATAATCCTAAATCGTTAAAAAAAAATCCTCAGAAAATTCACAAAGTTGTTATTTTGAAGCACAGTCCCTACAGAGTCCTATTCTATTTGGTTGTCCTGATTACCAAACCCTTCCTTCACCTCTGCCAAGACATCTTGTGAATGTGGGGAATACCAGGTCTCCACCGTGGTTCGGATTCCACGTTAAACTGTAGGTCCTCCATTTCATCTCACAATCACCCAACCATTACACATTAGCGTAATTGCGTAAAAACCGAACGGGTAGTAAGACGCGGTGATAATAATAATAGTAATAACAATATTTTGTTGTCTTGAGCCTTCGATTCCTTCTAGTCAAAGTATTCTAAAAACAATAGTTAACTTAAGAGAAATTTTTATTTAATCCCACATGAAACCTGTGTGTCATTAGTTTATAAATATGTATCTTTATTTATTCTATTTACAAAAGTGTTTGACTCATTTTTTAAAAGGAACTAAAAACCTCAAGTGTTGCAACTCTCTATATGTTTATTCCTAAACTCAATGGAATTCAAAACAGCCATGTTTGACAGAACAAAATGAATTGCAGAATACTTACCACTTGCTACACTTACAAACAAATCTTGAGAGCTGAGAGAAGCCTTTTTACGGATCCACTTCAACCGAAAACACTAATCAATACCGCAACATTGTAATACAATCCAAGAACGAACATAGCTTTTAAAGACGATCACAACGATACACTAAAAATGCTTTTTATCGTAAAAACCATTCGAGTCGAACATCGTGAAGGAGGCTTAATTCTACAGGCTTTTTTATGAACACGTGAAACGAACGAAGCCCTTTACACAAAACGAAAAATACATGACACCGGGATAACAAACGCATCACACCACTGTCACATCACTCTGAAAATAAACACCATGCAGTCCTTAAATTGTCTTGTTTTAATTTCTTACATTAATCGAACAAGAAAATAACATTAATAAACCGTGTAACATCATTTGGGAATATAGGGAAATTGTCGAACAGTTTGAGGTAAGCGTTCACTCTTCGCAACAAAAGAGCATTGCATAGGGAGTGTCTTGACAGATCATTTTCATTGTATCTGTTGTTTATAAGCGACCACTTTTACCTCAAGCCGGTTCAGCACATACTGAAGGAAACCCTATCTGTGCTCTCTGTGCTCTTCTGCGGCTTCGTCTCAGTTGCTAGATATTGTCACCAGACAGCGTGCGCGGTATTGTTGCTCTCCTAAGGTTCTTTCCATCCTATATTTCCAATGCGCCGATCGCCCTTAACGTCCGTGGAGTAGGTTTCACTGCAACTAGCCTTTGATTCTGGTCGTTGCTTGGCGGGGCAAGGAGCAGCTGCTATGAAATAGAGAGAGAGAAGATTTTTGTCTCACCATGGCATCTCTAGTGGTGGCAGTGCTGCCACCTTGTAGTCGTTCTTTGTAATTATAGTGCGATGGGGCTCTTTCATTTCATTGATTGTTGGAGAGTACATAAAGTATGACCAACTGTACCGGAATTTAAGGGACATTCCTGGAAATAAGGTTTCTGTACCCTTTTTCGTAAACAACATACCATGTAAACTTGCCCTGGAACAATCATATTTATAAATAATTTCAAAAATGAATCATTATAATTAGATCAAAACTGCAAAAAGCTATTTTTTTTAATCACATTTCAAATTTAAATAAGCGTATTTTGGAGCTGAACTAACAACTCTTCGTCATAAACTGACATATTTGATAGTGAGCTGTAATTTAAAATAGAAGCAGCCTTAAGTCTAGTTAATAACCAAGGGCGAGTGGAAGGATCAGGGTTCAGGATCACATCCCATTCCCATACTCCCTAAAAGACAAAACAAAATTTTACATAAATAACAAGATATGATATCCAGGTTTAACTTACATAAATTTTGTTGGTGAAGGAACACTGGCGACAATGATTTTTTTTAAGGAGTGTGGTTGATTTGTACTGCGAGCGTTATTATTGTTTCTAATTTATATACTCATTTAAAAAAAATGCAAATTTAATTTGCCTCTATAGATTTCAAACATTAAAACAATAACGAAAATCATGTTTGGTTTGAGAGGATGTGTTAATTTGTTTTTTAATAATTATGTTCACATAATGAGATAGCTTAGTTTTAATTTATTTCACCCGTCTCACAACAGCCATAATAATTATTTTCTCTTAAAACCTCTATAAAGGTCGCATGGTCTAAGTTAGGGGTGTCAAACTCGTTTGATCATAAAGCCAAAACTGAAAATTAGAAGTATTGAGGGAGTCACATTCCAAAACATATATTATATTGTCTTTATCTTAAGTAAAATAAATTCCAACTTAGTATTTGTGTTAAGTTAGCTGCCTCAGGACCTGATGTTCATGAGTTCAAACCCAGCTGAAGACGGCGGATTTTCCTTGAACCATATAAATCCGTAGCACAACTTCCTTCGGAGGGGAAGTAAGACCGTCGGTCTGATGTCGATTGTGGCATGTAAAATAGCCCTGGAAGGTGTGTGAAAATACCTTTCCCAGTCAAATTGGAAGGCCCTTCCGCTCTCGCTCATAGAAATTCTCATGTGCTGATAAATTATTATTATTATTATTATTATTATTATTATTACTACTACTACTATTAGAACCACGTCTTACTACCCGTTCGGGTTGTACGCACTTACGCTAATGTGTAATGGTAGGGTGATTGTGAGATTAAATGAAGGACCTACAGTTTAACGTGGAATCCGAACCACGGTGGAGGCCTGGCATTCCCCACATTCACAAGATGTATTGTCAGAGGTGAAGGAAGGGTTTGGTAATCAGATAAATCTTTGCCGGGAATGTGCTGATAAAATCAGTCTATTCAGAAAGGACGTGTTAAATACCTAAAATAAATAAATACAATAAAATAAGAAGTATAACACTTTTCTTAACAACAAATTTGAAACTTAGAATTTCAACAATGGTGTGAATGGCGGGTTTTAAATCTTGTGCTAAAGTCACTTTCATAATGATTATCCGTAAGACGATACCTCTTGTGTGTTTGGTCATATTTAATATAAGAAAACATCTGTTAACATAGGCACGGGCTGCCAAACAATAATTATTTACCCCTATCGAAGAAAGAAGATTTGGTACAAGAGTCTCACACGGCAGATTTACCCTAATTATTCAAAATTCTTAAATATCACAGTCCAAATGTTGTTTTTCCTCTACGATTATAAAAATAAGAATAAAGTCCCATTGCATGATTATTCATCATAAGGTCCCTGGTCCACACATTATCAGTGGTGTGGATTTTTCACGCCTGGTCAAAGGCGTCACACCATTTTTCTTTCGATACTAGTATTTTTTATTCAATACTTTTACTGATGTTAGTACTCACACTCCGTTATCGGAAGAAACCACCTTTTTTTCTATATAAAGGAGCACGCTCATCACAAACTGAACAAAAGAAGCTTTTGTAGAACTAGATTAACTCAGTCACCGCAAGGGTGCCCCAAGCAGACGAAGCAGAAAAGTTTATATGCGTTGTTTAAGCAGATGAAGCAGGGCAGGGCCTTCTTTCTCCTATTGTTTATCAATAGTTAATAAAGCTTTCATAATAGTATACAAACGAAAAATGTAGCTAAAAAATGTCACCTCACAGAAGTGAATTATGGAAGTTTTTTAAGAAGTTGGATAGCGAAAGAGCATCTCGTAAAATTTGTTTTTTAAAGTATTAAAAACCATTATAATTTTCAGTGTTTAAATAAATATGGAAATGCAATTATGATGCAAAAGTTGAAATGATTATTACTAGATAAAAAAAACACTTTTTTCCAGATTAAAGATTCGATACCGATATTTTTCTTTCGATACTTTTAATGATTATAGTATCAATACTTTTATTTCAATCCCTACACAACAGACACAAACCGGAATGTTGGTGATATGAGAGGTCGAGGATTGAATCGTGGTCGGGTATAATTAGGGTTGTTTTAACCTAAATTGTTTCCCACTCTTCCTTGCTGCCAATTCGGGTATATTTTCCTTTAAATTATGCCTTCCTCATTCCTATCCCAATCGTTTAAATATGCGGATAGTCAAAACGGGTACTAACTACAGTAGCCCCATGACTTCTTTGGTGCTGACTGACAGCTCACAGCTGACTTCTGACAGTTAACATTTAGGTATATACCTAAATTTTGACCGTCAAATGTGACAGCTGCTAAACACATGTTTTTACAGATCATTTGGTCCGGCGTAGGGATACATAATTTGATCTGGTAACGTTTCAAAGCTGTCAGTCAGCACCAAAGAAGCCATGGGGCTACTGTAAGACGCAGTGATTAGATAATAATTTATTCGTCAATCTTGTTCACACATTCTGTATCCTTAATCGTTATTGTGTAGGCTCTACTAAACTACTTTGTCCAATCAAACCTCTCAAAACAAAACAATTGCAGCAACCAAACTGACCATATCTTCTAGAGAGAAAATCTTTTACCTCAACATTATAAATGGATCTTGATATTTTATGTCTCCACAAACTAAAAAAAAATATGGGTTTGTATACTATATGTGTCCCTCTTTCTGTATGTCTGTGATAGGCGCGTATTCAGGAGGGGTCAAAGGGTCAGTTGACTCCCCCCTTTGAAGATTAGAAAATTAATACAAAAAAACAAAATGAAAGTTCATATTTTAGAAAGAAAATACAACACAGATAAATTATACATTTTTTTTTATCTTTTTACGCGCAGACGCCTCTTAAACCGTGTTCACACGTGCATTATTCGTTCAAGGTTATTCAATGTCCGATATGACTCACGCGAGTGTGAAAAAAAATATTCTTTTTCATGTGGTAATGTTTGTTATGCATTGCGAGTAACAAACAGTGATCCGCATAGAGACGGTAGACTATCACATGTCAATAATAATAATAATAATATTTAGCATCGCGTCTTACTACCCGTTCGGGTTATACGCTTTTAAGTACTAATTACTCTAATGGATTAGGAATTGGGAAAGTTGAATTAGAGGAAGTGAACCCTCATTTGCGTGGAGGGAGAGTGGAAAACCATTTAGGAAAAAACACCCCCAGTTCACCCGACCGAGATTCGAACCTCAATCTCCCTGTCCTCAGCGGTTGAGCTCAACACGACAAGCGCGTTAGCCAACTACGCCACCGAGGCGGGTATCATATGTCAAAGAAGACTAATAATAGCCCGAGAGCAGTTCATCCACGAATACAGAATATAGAGTACTAGCTACCCATCACACCCTCTTCAGTGGTTGCGTGGTCAACATAACGCTCTTGCAGTAGACTGGACTGCCGATGACGGGGAGATCAAGGTTTTGATTAAATAATTGATTTGGATAAGGATTCATATCATGATACGGATATAATCACTTTTTGTTCGCATCCGTGTTTTAGTTGACTAATTTCAACAAAAAACGTTTATTGTAACATAACTATAATAATTACATATATTGTCTAGCGGACTTTTTTGTTCACATTAGTGATAACGTTCAATATGTATGGTATTTTTTTTATGTAATGCCAATAGTTTTTGCAGCGCACGCGGAAAAGCATATTTTTAGGCAATTTTTTTATACCTTGTGTAAAACTATCGACATTTTTATGAGTAATAAATTAAATTTTTTAAATAAAATATAGCCTATGTTACTCGCTGATAATGTAACTTTATATTGGTGAAATAATTTTTAAAATTGGCCCAGTAGTTTTTGAGTTTATCCATTACAAACAAAAAAACAAAAAATCAAATCTTTCCTCTTTATAATATTAGTGTAGATGTGTGGACAGCAGGAGCGGATGAATTGTGGGGGACTCTGGGCCCCGGAAATAATTTACCCCTTCTTGGAATAAATTCCCCCCTAGATATATTTCAAATCCTCTGATATTATCAAATATAAATCTGAAAGATGGCCTTAAATCAATCTCCAAGTGACTTTTAAGTGCATACTAGTGCCAAAAATTTGCAGGAGAAGACCGCTTCAAGTAACTTCTAGACTTGAGGCATCTAACTTTCAGAAAACATCGGGGAAAGAAAGCCTTAACTATCCTCCTAGGTCACCCAAATTTCAAAAATGTCTGGTGGAGAACAACTCCAAACAGCTTCTAGATACATGTCATTTTGAAGAATTTTCAGGCGAGGACCAGCCCAAATAGCCTAGTTTCTGAAATAATTCAATTTTCAAAATTTTATTGGTGGAAGACTACTTCAAAGATAATCTTTTAGAGGTAACTAACTATCTAAAAAACATAAGGTGAGGATCATTCCAAATAGCCTCAAGGGGCATTCAAAGTTCAAAAATATGTAGGTGAGGAACACTTTAAATGGCTTATAAAAAAATCTATTAAAAAAAACAAGGTGAAGACTACTCATAGCTTATAGGGTAAACCAGTTTTTTTTAACTATTTGATTTTACAAAATTGGAAAGGATGGCCACGGTTTAAAACATGCATACGATCAAATATGAACAAGAAACTATTAAATGGCTTTAAACATAAATCTAACATTGTAAGTAACTATGTTATTTGTAATTATGACCCCCCTATGAAAATGATCTGGGTCCGCCAATGTGTCTGTCTGTAACTGGACCTTCAACCGAAACGGTTTGAACCATTATATTCAAATTTCATCATATTAAACTGTTATATGAAAATGATGTGACATTTTGATATTATTCTTGTTCAATGTTTAATTAAAATTTACTGATATGTGATTTTGGAACATTCTAAAATTTTAGAAATTGGATTTAGTGATTATGCTCAAAATGGATAGCTGGTGAGCACTTTATATTTAAAATAACACCATGTGTTTATTTTTCTGAAAAACGCAAATCATAATTTAAGGGTCGTTTACTAATTAGAGATTTTTGAAACTTTGAAATAGTTCCAAAATGTGTATAGTGAGTTTGTTCAATGTGGGTAAATGGGGAGTGGTTTACATGAAAAAATAAAAATATCTGTTGTTCTTTTTCTAAACAAAATTATTTAAAAGAAGTGTTACCGATTACTTATTTTTAATAATTCGAATATTTTATAAAAGTGGTTCTAACAATTTTTATTAAAAAAATGAAGTGTGTTTCAATTGATTCACAAACCAAAGAAAATCTATTAAAGGTCAGTTAACTGTTAGCCAATTTTTGACAGTTTTGTTCCAGACAATAACTTAGAGAATGTATGTTGTACGATAATATTGAACCAACTTTTAAATGATGTAAACTTAGCTACAGTAGCCCTATGACTTCTTTGGTGCTGCCTGACAGCTCACAGCTGACATCTAAAAGCTTTGAAAACTTACCAGACCAAATTATGTATCCCTACGCTGAACCATATGATCTGCAAAAACATGTGTTTAGCAGCTGTCACTTCTGACGGTCAACATTTAAGTATATACCTATATGTTGCTGTCAGAAGTCAGCTGTTTGCTGTCAGTCAGCACCAAAGAAGCCATGGGGCTACTGTAGCATCAAGTTGGTTGTGTCATAATATAAAGTGACGTCCGTCCCCTCAGTTGATTGACTGACCCTAGAGATTAACTACACCAACAGATGGTCCTGGTTTTATCTCAGACCATGATTAAAACATATTAGTATGTATTTGTATATAATTGGTTTGCTTTTAACTAGCTAGGCCAAATATTCGTGATAGGCTTTAATGTAAAGTATCCATTGTTTGGCCCTATACACAGACAGGGTGTACACCAGACCCACAGTTCCAGGTTAAAATGACTGCGCTCATTGGGAAAGCTTAAAACCTTCAACACGGGGATCCCTACGTGCAGTCCCGCGTGACATCACTATAATGCCGGATTTTTTTCACTTTAAATATGGTTTTACTAGTGAACAAACAAAAAGTCAATAAACACAGTTTTACAAAGCTCGGTCCAGGCAGCAGCCCCATCAGCCCCTTTACATAAAATAATCTCCAAACGAGCCAACTCACACTGCAAATTACAAAGAAAACGTAGACTAAAATGGTAATTTTGTTGTTCAAGTGAGTGCTTGCACATTTTCTAGTTGGAAACAATCTCAAATACTTTCTACTAGTTACTTGTCTGTAAAGATTTGTTAATTGAAAACAGGTAAAGGGGAGAATTGTGGTAGATCACTTAGATGGGCTTTTTAATACCTGTACTATTGCGTTCGGACTGCCTCCCTCTTATAACGAACAATTTTAAGTGAGTTGTTTTACTTGAAAGTGCTGTTATCACCGAAAACAATAACTTATACTCCCCAGTTCTCAAGGACTTAGCCTGGGTGTCTGGTGCATATCTAGTCTATGTCCTATGCTATTTTAGTTGCAAGTCGAATCCTGGTAGTTAAAATTAGAGAGAGATATAATTTTCATAAGCTATATATTATAATACTAAAGTTTAGCTGTGACTTTGCTAGTATTTCTTTCGGATAAATTAACATTTTTTCAAGTGAAGTATTTAAACTACAAAAACCACTATTTCAGAAACATATGAATCAAGGGACATGTTTAATATATCAACGATGCTCCACATATTGACGACTAACAGTAGTAAGGAACTTATATAAATGGTTTTAATGTTTGCAATCCTAGTATCAATATTTGCTCGCTTACGTGTTGGTATTGTTGCAATGAACACCAAAATAAATACTTTATATTGTTGCATTCCTAATATTAAGATTGTCTCTTTTATGTGAAGGGGTTGTTTCTATGAACATAAAAAAAGTCTAAATTTACCTTTTAAGAAACAAAACTAAGTAAACCTAATTTACACGCAAAACCATAAAATAACTGAAAAAAGTGCATAAACTTAAGAGGATAGCATCCGAAGGTTCAACGACAGTTCTGAGGTTGCGCAACCCATGCGCGAGTGAAGCGATGTGGAGCTTACACGGATAAATCAGAGACAAGTCATCCAGTATAGAGAAGATAACTCGGTGAACTGACTGACAAGCGCCTAGTCCCCTTTACTCTGCCATTCTTTCTCCACGAGACAACACTCACGGACAAGCAGAAAGAATGTGTAATTCTTATCTTGGGGAGGACAGCAGTGTAAAGGCTGGCACTTACACTCCTTTATCTATCGTTTACTTGTACATACAGTTGTAAGTTGTAATGTAAGACGGAGTGTGTGTGTGTGTGTGTGGAAAAGTCGGCCGACTTGCTTATCGCGTACAGTCAATTGTTTGGCATGAACAGAATCAACGTCCAGTTGATTCTTCAGTGCTTGTTCCTACTCGCATACAAGTAAGAAGGACTGTGTAAAGTCAGTTCACGGTAGAAATTGACTTCTGAAAGGCCTTTTTCCCTACCAGAAATCTATTATATAGTAGGATATTGGTAGGAAAAAAGACCTTTCAGAGAGTAATTCCTACCGTGAATGGAGTATAGGTGTCGTTCAGATTCGCATTGTCATTTAGTAGAAAATGAACGACCTCGGAACTGGTAGTGAAGACATTCAGAAGCCAAATTTATGGTACTTTAACCTGCTACTTTTTCTGTCCAATCAAGAAACCCCAAGGTAGGATTGCAGAGATAATATTTATTATTATTTAGCACCATGTCTTACTACCCGTTCGGGTTATACGCTTTAAGTACTAATCACGCTAATTGATTGGGTAAGGTTGAATTAGAGGAAGTGAACCTGCATTTGCGTGGAGGGAGAGTGGAAAACCATTTAGGAAAAACCACTCCCAGTTCACTCGACCGAGATTCGAACCTTGATCTCCCCGTCCTCGGCGGCCTAGCTCAACACGACTAGCACGTTAGCCAACTACGCCACCGAGGTGGGTCAGAGATAATATTGAAGACAAAATTGTCAGTCCAATTAGTGAGGTATGTAGAAAATTGAGATAAACTTGTATATAAATAATAGTTTTATTTTCATATAAATTTAAATGATTATAAAATGCGCATGTTGTAAGTGTATTTATTGTGAAAAGTAAATACAATAATATACTCATGTGTCTAGGTCAAAAACAATTTTTATACCAACTAATAAACAAAATGTATTATTTTGATATACAGTATAGTTAACATTATTCTAGTGAATCATATTTATCTTGCCAACTAACTTTTCCTTCGTCATTGAAATATTGAAGAAAAAGGTTTCGTGAATCACTTGCTTCTCGTCCAAAATGTGTATTATGTCCATGCTGTAGTCCACAAACTGCATCTGGATTAATTCTCAATCCGATACTTATTTCAGATTACCCCCCAGTCCTCATTGTCTAAACAGTCTGTTGGAATATATGAGTTACTGCACTTTCTGCGAAAAAAATTTATGTAAAACGGCAAAAGTCATAGCAACAAGATCTACGCGATACAATCGTAAATTAATGTCTGTATGTAAAATACGAAATCGAGCAGCCATTATGGCAAACACATTTTCAATAATCCTGCGTGCTCTGGATAAGCGGTAGTTGAAAATATTTTTTCTCTGATTAGATTTTCTTGTGGGAATGGCTTTAAAAAACCTGAGCGTAAACAGAATGTCTCGTCTCCAATAAAAACATATGGAAGTTCTATAGTACTATTTTTAGCTGTTTTAAGTTCAGGTAAGTTTAACTGTTTTTTTTACCAATTTTTCATAGAATTTTGTGTTTTCAATAACACCTCCGTTGGAAACACGTCCATTTGTTCACATATGGCAGTAAATCAATTCGTAATTTATGTTCGCAATTGCCATTAGTACCAAACTATTATAACCTTTATAATTCCAAAAATATGATCCCCTTCCTGGTGGAGGTGTTATTCTTATATGTTTTCCATCTAAACATCCCAGACAATTTGGAAACTGCCATTTGATTTCATGCTGTTTAGCAATTTCACTCCACTCTTGCTATGTTGTAGGGAACTGCAATCACATGAAACAAAAAATGTATTTTATATTTTATATTATTTCAGAGTGAACAAGANGACAAGTTGGAAACTGCAATTTGATTTCATAGTGTTTTGCAATTTCACTCCACTCTTGCTATGTTGTAGGGAACTGCAATCACATAAAACAAAAAATGTATTTTATATTGTTTCAGAGTGAACAAGATGTTGTTATTATTGATTAAGTAAATAGTGTAGATGATATAAACGAACCAGGTGAGCCATCTAAACCCAAAAATGCAGATTATCTTACCTCAACCTCAACTTCTTGAATAGTTTCGCGGTCCTCATCAATAAATACATCAATAACTTAACTTCTAAGAAGAAAAAAAATGGGGTGTGGCTGTGTCATGGACACGGCCGTGTGTTGTACGTGAATACGTTTATGTAACGGGTTATATATTTTTAAATAAAATATTTTTATTTATGTATTTAGGATAAGAGCAAGGAAACAAATAAGTATTGTGTTACAATATAACTTTATTAATTATATATCTGTGATACGAAAAGTACGACACAAATGGAATACAAGATACAACGAGATTTCTGGTATTCTAACACCTTATTATATTCACTGTCACTACTTTAAACTAATGTTTTATATACAATCGATAGATTTTGACGACAGCTGACGATTAAAACTCAAACGAACATCGTAGCTTCTCCGAGTCAGAAGTTATACTAATTGTAAATCTCGATACGCAGCAAAATAACCTCAAAATGGCGGCGCTTCCCCCTCCACAGCACGCGATGCGTCACTGTTCTCGCTTATTCGCTTATCGTAATGAATTCTTTGATCCTCTAGCTATCCAGTGGTGTAACTTAATTTTGGATGTAGAAGATAGATTAGAAACTACAACGCCAAACTGTATTTTTGATAATATTTTTTTATTCTAACACCTTATTATATTCACTATTACTACTTTAAACTAATGTTTTATATACAATCGATAGATTTTGACGACAGCTGACGATTAAAACTCAAAGGAACATCGTAGCTTCTCCGAGTCAAAAGTTATACTAATTGCAAATCTCGATACGAAGCGAAATAACCTCAAAATGGCGGCGCTTCCCCCTCCACCACGCGCGATGCGTCACTGTTCTCGCGTATCGTAATGCATTCTTTGATCCTTAAAGGCCCGTTGACACGGTGTTAGTTGACTAATGCAAGTACACTAATTTGGCTGCACGCGCACAACTTGCACCGTGTAAACAGACAAGCAAGCTACTAACATAAAAGTCCACTTGCAACTGAAAAAGTTGGTCACCTTCCAACTTTACTAATGCAAGTAGACATATCAAAATGGCGGCAACTAAAAATTGTGTGTGGGGACGACGACACTTATTTGTGGAATGTTATGAAAAGGATGAGTTTTTGTGGAATTTTAAGCACCGGATTTATAAAGATAAGAATGCGAGGGATATTGCACTGGAGAATATTTGTAAAGGGATATCAGGCGTACACATTCTCAAGAAGTGTCCGAAATAAAATGTTACGTAAATATTGCAAATGTGCCTTTTGAGAGATGTTATTTAATATCGGTAAATAATTCATTAAATTATTATTTCCTACCAATTAACATGGCATGTGTATTTTTTTTTAATATACAATAAAAAATAATACAACATTGTAGTACCGTGATTAGTTCCGGCAACATAATATTCGTGTTATCGGCAAGTAAGGTATGAATGTCCGGTGATTTTCACACTAAATCACCGGCAAGTTTTCCAATATACGTATTTGACACTTTAACGAATATTTATAAGTTTTAATAAATAATGTTCAGCCCGTACATACACTTCTAACACACTGTAGTAATGCTTCGGCAACTTGAGTAGATACGCAACATATTATTATTGTCTCATAGCAAACCAGATAGTTTATATTTAAACCAATCTACAAATTAATTTAGGCCTATTATTATTATTTTTTAATATTTTAGGCCTACCTAGAATTTAACAATATATTTTGTTATTAGTATACCAACATTTAAAACAGGGCTGAAAAATCCTGGGTTGGACCTATTTAAAAAAAATGCCCTACCGAGTTTGGTTGTATTGGGATTTATTGACCTTATTTGAGTTTAATTTTATTTAACATGTATTCTAAATAAGTTAACAAATCAAGTAAAATAATTCATTAATCATTTGGGATCAACTAAAATATATTTTAATGTATTAAATAACTAAAAAATAGGAGACACACTAATCACTAACTTTTGTATGTTGTCTATATAAAACAATTTTTTTTAAATAGGTCAACTAATTATGATAAATTGCGTTTACTGAAAAATTGAAATTCATTTGGCCGCCCATACTTATTCACTCTTACTAGCTCCTAACACACAAGCGTAATTAGTATATGCGTATAAATTACCCGAACGAGAAATGAGACGCAGTGATAAAAAAAATGGCTCCAATAAAGAGACCAGTTATCACCACTCTTCATTTTCAGCCATGTTTTTATAAGCGCTACTAATACAAGTGAAAAATGCGTGTCAACACAATTAACATGTTAGTAAGCTAATACCACTAAACTTGCATTAGTCCACTAACACTGTGTCAACGGGCCTTTAGCTATCCAGTGGTATAATTTAATTTTGGATGTAGAGGATAGATTCAAACTACAACGCCAAACTGTATCCCCCGATTTTGTTATCATTAGGTTTTTTGGATTGCCCCCGTATGGTAGCAAATTTAGAGACGTATTCACGTCGAAAGAGATCGTTCTGATGAGGTTTTAGAAATTATAGCAAATTCCTCGCAATCCAAAACTAAAGAGCAAACGGAAACAGTTGGAAAATATGCTTCATATGGACGGTATATAGCCCAGGAGCTACATGGTCTTCCACCAGAAATGGCAATTTTTCGCAAAAGAATTATAAATGAAGCAATTTATCACGAGAAACTGGGAAATCTCACATCAAACTCAAGAATAGTAAATGAAGTGGAGCAAATAACATATCCTAGAATATTCTACAGCAAAGGTTGACGAATATTACTCACAATTTCTGTCAAATGATGAATTTAATAACATTAGTAACCGTGGTGAATAATACAAATTTAATAATATTCAACATACCTACATTTATATCATGATGATGCGGGTCCAGATCAAGGAATGGGTGCCCGGGGCCACTTTCCAAATGTGGGGCACCACGTTTTTTTTTTGTAATATTAATTGTTACTACTATTTTAAATAATATATAAAATTTTCAAACGTCAATTATTTTAAACAAAGGTCAAGTTATTTATATTAAAAAGATTTATCATGTAAAAAAAATCCCATACCTTCATTTTGAACAAAATCAACACGGCAATCTTATAAAAATTTAAAATTTTACAAATATTACAGCAAACTACCTTCAAATCTATTAGTTTGGAAAAATAAGCATTAACTTACATTATTATTCATCATATAAAATAATCCTTAGATTAACCAGTTTTTAACAAAATCATTGCTGATATTTTCAAAAAATTTCACAATTTTCAAAAATCATAAAAGAATTTTGTAACAAGTACAAATATAGTTTTGGAAATTTAAATAAAATATTCGTAGCAATAAGAAATAAATGTGTGGGGTATCTTTGGGGAGCCCCCTTCAAGCTTAAGGCTCGGGGCCATGGCATCCCTGGGCGCCCCCTTAATCCGGCCCTGTGATGATGTGTTTATTAATTACATATATATTAGTTGTAATTTGTATAAGAACCTAATAAAGTACTTACTTGAAAGTATTCTCTTTTTAATCCCTCATAAATAGCTGCACAAGTGTCCGGAATAATTTCCCCAAAATCTTGGGCAGATATAGCACAAGTGTATTTTAAATCTTCTTATCTTCTCCCCGTTGCTAAAAAAACGTAGAGTAGCACTAAGGCATTTGTGAGGTGTTATTGCTTTTCTCATTATTGTGTCTATTCTTTTAATACGTGGAGTCACCATTTTAAGCCATTCATATTAGTTAATGAAACAAATAGCCGAAACTATTGTTAATGCATTTTAGTGGGGATAGCCCCTCATAGATATCATATTCTGAAAATTTTCAATTTTCAGAACATTCATATTAGGTTTCTTCATCCATGCGTAAATAGTTAAACCAATCTTCAGTTTCTAGTTTTAATTCATTTAGCAAATTAATGTGACTAAACTCCGCTCTCTTCAATAACCATTGTTTTGACCACTTTTTTCTAACTATTTTCTTTTTTTCTTTTTTATTATTATAACAGCCGCTAATGCTTCAACTAATGTGTGTTGGTCGGCCATGCTTATTTTTCACAACGGACAATAAAACAATGGTGTTAAACGGAATGTCAGTGGACTCCATTGGGTTCCGTCTTGCATTACAACTTACAGCTGTACAAGTAAAACGATAGATAAGGAGTGTCTGTGCCAGCCTTAACGAAAGAAAAGAATAGTAAACGGCATCGCGCTCCTAGTTTGCTTTATGGGTCTTACAGCCACTAGACTGGCCGTCTCCCAAAGGTTTGGCCGCAAGCGTTGTCCTTTTTCTGCGAATCAAAGTTACCGTTTTGTAGCTCATAAATTAACATATCAATTTTAAAAATATAAGCAAGATATACTTTATACTAATAACTATTCACTAATTAATCTAGTAAAAGTAATATAACCTATAACAAAATTATTGATCCTTTATTTTAATGAAAGTGTTAGAATCTGCACTAGGCCTCTATGCCCCAGTCTCACGAGGCACCAACAATATAACGTCACAAGTCTAGTTTCAATCGTGCAGGAAAACCAATAATATTATGGTTGTCGTAATAATAGTTACTAAGAAACTCCTGCAAAGTCTGAAATTGATATATTTTAAACGAAGTAAAAAAAAATTGAAAATTGTAAAACCTCTTGAAACACTTTTAGCAAAATATGAAACAATTGACTAGTGATTTTTTTAAATATATTTTGAGCTAACAAGGGTAAATTACCACCGGAAATAAATGTTAGGGAGCTTCCGAGCTTTGTTTTCATACTAACCCCAAAGCACTGTAGGGATGGGCGAAACAATGATTTTACGATAACAGTGATCACAGTGACCTTGATTTTAAAAGAGCAGTGATTTAAACCAGTGATTATTCACAGTGATTGGCAGTCACTGTGTCAGCAATTGTAGAACTAGACATTTATTTCATCCGTTGCACGTGTGGTGCTGTAGTAATTGTTTCCAACATTACGTTCATGATAAACAATATTATATACAACGTATTGAACAACATTCTTCTTCTTAATTATTAGCTAGTTTAAAACTTTATTCGCCGTAATTAATAGCTAACTTAATTTTATGAAAATAGGTGAAAAACTATGCAAGTAAAAATAAAAATACGAACTTATTTTGTAATCGAACTCAGTCTGTAAATAATATAAAAATTGTTTTCTTTTTTTAGGTATAAGTAGAAAAAAAAGGTCTAAAATAGAAGAATACAAAAACTAAAGACAATCTTAAAGGGAATCCATTAGCGTTGCAATAGCAAAGGTAAAATCAAAGAATAAGCTAGCGACTTACCAGCAGCGACATACCAATTAAAAATATAAACAAATTCTGGTGGAATGGTGAACCGTGATTCTATTTTAAAAACCCCGATATTTACTATTCAATACTTAACAGAGGATATTTTTTTTATCTTTCTATTTAGTGAACTCATTTGCTCTTCTATCCAAAATATTTCTGCAGCGATGTTTAGTAGTTTGTTTATATTATTTTATTATCGTATTTAAGTAAATATTGAGTTTGTTAATCAGCTGCGTTTGTTTCTGCACCCTGTTTGTAAACAAATTTTGTCTCGAATACTTTATTATTTTTATTTATCAACTATCATAATTGGTTTGTGACTGATATAGTTATATTAGGATTGTACATCGAGGAACTATCACAAAGTGGACAGGATTTTGAACTTTTTAATTTGAAACAGTTTTGGTGCTGCATAACCGTTGTACTACACTTGTCTACTCTTTAAGTGTGTTTAAGTGTAGGCAACAATTATTATAGTTACAAGTACATTCAATTTCATTAACAGTTATAATGACCCGCCTAAGTGGCGTAGTTGGCTAACGCGCTAGTCGTGTTGAGCTCGACTGCCGAGGACGGGGAGATCGAGGTTCGAATCTCGGTCGGGTCTTTCCTAAATGGTTATCCACTCTCCCTCCACGCAAATACGGGTTCACTTCCTCTAATTCAACCATCCCAATTCCTAAAATAGACTCTGTTTTTAAACTTTTTTTATAAAAAATCTAAATGTTTTAACTTGAATCAATAAATATACTTGTAAATCCATTTACACTCAATAATTTTTAGGCACATTTGGTGTAATAATTTAAAACGTAATAATATCAACTGTTAATATTCACAAAGCTCTTATGATGGCTAATGAATATAATGATAACTTATAAAATATAATATAATAATTTCATTGGTGAAGGTCTTTAAAGAAAAATATTATGTGAAAAAAATGGCAATTGATTGATTGCTATTAAATGTAAGAATTTGCAGACACTGAATCATATGAAAGATCAATCACTATTTATGTACACCTTCTCCCTGTCATTTTTAGTAGTCGAAATTTGTATCGAGAATAGACCATTTCTGGTAACAAGCTTCCCTTGTAAAAGCTGAAAAATAGAAACTAATTGTTCAACTAAAACTTACGTTCCAAACTCAAAATCTTATTCCGCTTGTTTAGTATCTGGCGGATTTTTTTTTACTAATGCCCACTTTTCCTTCCAAGGTGTGTTGTGAATGCTATTTGGGATCATACTTATATGTAAGTTTACTTAATTCAGCGCCGCAGTTATAGCTACAATTAACAAGCTTAATAGATTTGTGACGATAAGGAGATTACTACATTATAAGTAGCTTATATAAAATAATAAAACTTAAATAATACTGTTTTTTTTTTGTAATTGATTCATTTTACCTTCAGTGTTTAACTCTTAAACTTATGGTTAAGTATTAAATATAAAATAATACCTACTACAAACTTTTTTCTCTATTTTAAATAAGACATTAATGACTAACATATTAGTCATAAACTACCGTGAGAGATATATTGCTTTTAGGTACCGTAGGCATACCTCCTGCCAAAATTCGTCCTCTCGTTCAATTTTCACAATACTAAGCCATTTTTTCATGTAAACTACAACATAACAAAATCTTATTTTAGTTACATGTAGCTGTCCTTGAACTTGAAAGAAATAACTGTGATGTTTCTTTAAAATCAATTTTCCGTCAAAATAATCACAAAATCCAATCTGAAAGTCAAAATATAAATTTTAGATTATGTATTTATATGTAAACTTGTGCTTTAGCATCATGAGCTGGGGTAAGGATAAGGAATTTAATTGCATTAATTAATGCCGGCATAGCTTAATTATGTGTATAGAAGGTTAGAAACATTACAGGATGTCCATGAATAATGAATATCCTCCGTGATTATAAACATGCATAGTGCTACTATCAATGAACAATAAATGGTTTCATCAGAAAGAACAACTCTAACACACTCGTTCAATAGTAATTTAATAATTTGGAAAATTTACCTAAATATTTCCTTGATAAAAAACTTGTATTCAGAAAAACGCAAATAATTTTTACAATATATAAATTAGTATAGACCTATCTTTACTTTGCCTAGTTGTTAAAATCATCGAATAAAGAATGAATGCTTAGTGGTAAAGCTCCCAATTCTATCCCAAGAGTTACAGGAATAGCATAGGTAATAGTTTTGACGATTCATTCATTGATCCAGGATTTGGGTTAAATAATGTCAAACAGTTTTATTTTAAAACCTTGTAATTAATTTTCTATTATAACACTATTCGTGATTGCTAATATGATGCTAATTGTGTGTATTTTATTAAAATATATTTCAGTTTTTCTAGAGTAAAAATAATCAGGACCTATCTCAGATTCACATAAAGACAAGTTTTGGCGAACCACTTGGTGGTTTCTTTCACACAGGAAATCATCCGTTTAAATAATAAAACTATTTGGAAATAACTTTTTGCCCAAGTTCACACAAAAGAAAGAAGAATTGAATCTATTCATTACATATAATAAAACTCCAATGGGTGTCTACATTCAATTATTTTTTTTTAGTTTTTAATTTTCTGGCTTGTATAAACGATAGAAGACCAATCTATAAGACAAATGGAAAAAAATGCTTCTAGGAAATTAAAGTAAAACTATCCTAGATAACTAAAGTGGTTAGAAAGTATTTCAATTTTAAAATTAAGATTTGGGAAAATAAAAGGGTAAGACTACTTATTTTTTTACATTTTGAGTGTTATAGAAGATTAAAATATTTGCAAGCACTTTGAAAAGATCACCCTCAATAATTGGAAAATAATTAAAATTTGAACTCAGAAAATTGGTTTAAAAAAATAGGAGAGGGGGTGGGGAATTCAATATTTCACAAACTATTAGGAAAAAAACTTTTTGGTTTGTAGAAAATCTTCATGTAATTGCAGATAAGTACTATGTATGGAAAACAGCCTACACTGCAAAAATTGAAATATCTCAGTTGCTGTCATTTCAAGAATGCCTATGCGCACACGAGCAAATCTTGATGAGAGTACTGCAAACATATAAAACAATTCCCTCACCTCATACTTGTCTTAAATGATGTTTTTGGTAGTTTAGATGAGTTGGTTTTTAAAGAAATTGTTAATTTACCTGACATTAATGCAAGCAAAGACGCGGGCAAACTCTAGTGTACAAATAAAGTGGTCAAATGTAAAGTGTTAAAATTCTCATAAACATTGAATGTGTTTTTACATGTGTTTAAAATAATAATTCTCTAGCTTAGCAACTCAAAAATTTTCAAAAGAGACTTATTTTGGGGAGGTGGAGGTGTTTTAAGTATGCTATTATTTTATTGGTAACCAAACTGTTTCAAAGTATTGAATTATGGTTTTGAGTACTTTCCCAAGAAATATTTTCTCTGATATCGTCTTTTACGAGCCGGTATTTATATTTGTAGTCAACAATTTCTGGCAATAGGCTTTCTTTGTAAAACCTAGAGAAAAGAAATAAAAATTAGAAGATCTTCCAAGAATTTTAAATAAAGTTTAATTTTATTTAAATAAATGTTACTATTTATAGGATTTATATTTTTTTACATGTATGTTTTGTTGAAGCCCAGTGATTTGCGTTAAGATGTTAAAACACTGATAATAAAATAGCGTGACAAAGGAAACCTTATTGCACTAATTTATTCTTAATGGCATTCTTGAATTAAAACTAATACACATTACTTCTCTTCATAAGAAATAAAAATTGTAGTAATAGAACAAAATATATTAAGCATAAAAATATAACGATTAACAAAAAAGATGGATACAACGCAATAAATAAGATTCAATATAAGGTGACTTCTGACGTGTGTCTTCTGTTGTTGTTTTTTACCAATTTTTACAGTTTTGGTCCAAGTTTTGTGAGAAACAGGTGAAACGGTTTTAGGTTGTAGCAGATTCCTTTGTTTTGTCTTGATCAGTGTCATTGCGAAAAATGTTGTTTCACATAAGAAGACGAAAAACAAATAAAAAAATGCTCACTTGTACAGTTTTGGGTATTTCTTTACTTTTATCCAAAATTGGGAAGTACTCACAGTCAGACGAAGTTTCAACTCCATGTTGAATGCTAATATTATTTATTTGAGTTATTTAACGTGCACTTTCTGACCTAACTGATTATATCAGCACACAAGAATTTCTATGTGCGAGAGTAAAATGGCTACTAATTTTTCCGGGGAAGGTATTTTCACATAACTTCCAGGTGTTTTTTTTACATGCCACAATAAACATGGGATCAACGGCTTTACTTCCTTTCCGAAGGAAGTTGTTCTACGGTGTTTTATCGCTGAAGACAAGTCCATTGATCCCGGCTGGGTTTGAACCCACAAACATGTGTCCCGATACAGCATATTTTGATTCCGAGGATCACTTTCTGGAGGAAAATACAATTCAAACTCTTATCTCAAACGACATAGCAGTAAATTTTAGTATCTACAATCGAGAATTTGTTTGCACTAGTAAGCGATTTGAGACAAAGGCGGCTTTCCATTTCTTACTTACATTATTAAAGAAACGCACCATAAGTAGTCTTTAGTTTGCGGCCCTGCCAGAAAAGATCCACGGCCTGGCGGTAGGAAACGCTGCTTTAAACACAAGCATTGGCGGTCATAAAATTTGATTCTTCTGGCTCCCAAGAAACTGGATTGATTTGAGGAAGAGGTAAAGATATGAATACTAACTATATGCACAACATCTAAATTGTCCCTGTTGTTTACCCATGCTCACTCCATGCTGATGTAGGTACACATTTGCTAAACTACCTTCTTACTCCATTACACTTAAATCACCTCTTAATATATATGGTAGCTAAGTAATTAAAAAAATGCAGGTTGTGTAGCACACGTTTAAGTGTTTACATCTAGAGGACACTATTTTGATTCCGGGGTTGCTAGAAAATAAAATTTCTATTTGTAGACAGACACGTCCTTCTATATGAATAGTGAATATCTAGGCTATATTTCTGAATGTGAAGTACAGATCACATTGTTACTTAAGTTAGGTTGTGTGTTTAAAAAGTGTATGGTAAATACATGAATATAAATAGGTCCCTGTTATTTTTGACCAATTCACTGTTGCTATATAAACTAAAAAAATAGTCAGCCAGAATCAGCAACGAATAGTTTGATCCCCTTATTCCGATTTATTTTCTTGCAATGGTCTGTGAGGTATGATCTTATTTATTTCCCTCTACTGTGGTCCACAGTTGTTTTTTCTCTGTTCATTCTGACGCTGACTTTTTTTTTAGCTTGTACTTACTTATTATTATTATTAGCACCGCGTCTTACTACCCGTTCGGGTTATACGCACTTACGCTAATGTGTAATGGTAGGGTGATTGTGAGATGAAATGGAGGACCTACAGTTTAACGTGGAATCCGAACCACGGTGGAGGCCTGGCATTCCTCACATTCACAAGATGTCTTGTCAGAGGTGAAGGAAGGGTTTGGTAATCAGATAAATCTGTGCCGGGACCTGGGATTGAACCCCGGCCGCCAGCATAGAAGTCTGACACCTTACCCCTAGACCGCCAGGCCACCTTGTACTTACTAAAATGTGGTCAAAATATATGTATTTTTCAATAAAAAGCACCAAGAACTGCAAGCTTCTACTAAAGGCGATGAATCGAGTGGAAGTATAAACAGCAAGAAAAAACAAGAAACGGATTAAGCTGCTCGTCTGCCATTCTTTCACTTCTCCTACCCCCACCTACGTTCAGAGCAAAGTTTGACCGGCCCTTTGCCGAGTGATGGCGTTAGTGTACAGGGAAATGTTACCGGTCGCTACCCCTCAGGTTAATAATAATGCCAATAAATTTTGTGTTGTGACCCCCAATAAATTATATAATTTGATTCTAAAATTTCTATTCTATGTTCCTATACCATTGCCCTTTCATTTCCCTCGGATTTAAGTCTTTAATAATCAACTCAAATATCCCTTATTTTGACTTTTATAAGGGCAAAATTTCATATTTTAAACTATGTTTACAAATCTTTTATGTATAGAAACATAGAATAGAGTTTTGTATTCATTCCAGTGAATACCAAACTTCAATACTACTAATAGTTTTATCAAAATTATGATAGAGATGAACATTTGAGTGACACTGTCTTAGCTCCCCTATGCAGGCCTCGTAATCATAGGTCCTGTGCCCCTAGTTTTGAAATATACAAGAAAACGCACTCGTATTTTGCACATCCATAACAGACTCTTGCCTTAAAATATGTGTGAAAAATGACCCCAAGTATAAGACGACTCCTGGATAGCCGAGTAGTTAGAGCAGTGACATACTTAGCCAAAAGTTTTGGGTTCTATTGCTGTGTCTAGGTATAATTTTTTAGATTAGAAAATATATTATTAAAAGCTAAGGAATGGGTCAATAAAAATACTTTAAGATTGAATATTGATCTACTGTAGGTATTGTGTATTGAAGAAAACACTTAATCACAGAGACAAACCACTTTTGATTACTTAGTTTAATATCAGGTCAAGTAAAATTTTCTTAGTCCTATTCCTAGTGGTGTGTGTATATTATTATTATTATTATTATTATTATTATTATTATTATTATTAGCACCGCGTCTTACTACCCATTCGGGTTGTATGCACTTACGCTAATGTGTAATGGTAGGGTGATTGTGAGATGAAATGGAGGACNCGGGTTATACGCACTTACGCTAATGTGTAATGGTAGGGTGATTGTGAGATGAAATGGAGGACCTACAGTTTAACGTGGAATCCGAACCACGGTGGAGGCCTGGCATTCCCCACATTCACAAGATGTCTTGTCAGAGGTGAAGGAAGGGTTTGGTAATCAGATAAATCTGTGCCGGGACCGAGGATTGAACCCCGGCCGCCAGCACAGAAGTCTGACACCTTACCCCAAGACCGCCATGTCACCGTGTGTGTATATTGTGAGGCCTGAAACAAAAAGTTATGAATAATATGGCTATTATTGATTACAAAGAGAGAGAAACCATATTGTTGTGGAAAAGGAGATGGTGGTTGCGCTCAAGGGGGTAGAAAGGAAATTTTCCCAGGGGGGTCCACTTGAAAGTTAATTTGTTATGGTGTACATTATTTTAAATACTTTTTTTAGTAACACTTCTTATTACTCATTTGTGTTATACATCTATGTACTGATTATACTAAGATGTTTGGGATGAGGAATGTTGATTTTATATGAAATGTACCCACATGTGCACAGAGGTAGACTGAAAAACAATTTAGGAAATACCACCCTTAGAACAATTTACCAGGTCAACATAAATCATTTTAAAACTCTGAAACTTTTTAGCCCTTATAATTTTATTTAGAATATATAATTTAATTATTAATTAGTTATTATGGGTGAAAAAATTATATATATTCACTATGGAGAGAAAAATAACATTACATGCTGAGCTTGTGAGTTGTGTGAGAGTGGGAGGGGAGACGAAAGAAGGGTCTAGTTAACAAATGGCCTGAAGTAATGAAGTGTGCTCGCACCTCTCTTTGTCGTGATTGACGAAATAATGAAAGTAGGAGGAAAGCAGTTGAAGAGAGTGGAAAGCTTTAAATACCTGGTTAGTGTGATAAGCAGAAGCTTATTTAACGAGTGTGAGAAGTCTTATTTGGAGTAAGGATTTACCAAAGAAGTGATCTACAAGACGTTCTATGTACCAATATTTACATACACAGCAGAAATGTGGGTAATAAAGGTGAATTAAAGCAGAAAAATTAAATCAGAAATTAAGCCTGTGAAATGAATTATCTGAGAAGTAATTTAGGAGCGACAAGAATCGATAAGATTAGAAACGAGAGGGTGAGTGGAATAGTTTAGGATGTGTAACGGACTAGAGTTCTAGCCCTTACATATTGTATTCAAGCTTATTTAAATACATAGACAACATTTTCTGACACCATGTGTATTGTGCTTACCGGTAATCCATTGGAGCGGTGGTTGGGTGGTATTAAGAGAAGTGGGCCATCACCACATTCCCAAATGCGTTTGACCAATTAGTCATCGATCAACTGACACTCATCGCTACCCTGCGCTCTTCTCCCATCTAGCTGCGCAGAATGCAGCCGTCTACGCTACCCCCTCTATCACTCCATGCCCGTCTGTTCAAAAAGGTATAAAATACCTGCCTCCCAGAATATTCATTATATTCGTTTTCAAATATTCGCTCCAAGAACATCAACAGACCTCAAATAAACTTGTCCAGTCTACCATTTTGAAGATGGTTGGCCACTACGTCACACCAGCACGCCGCAGACAAGGCTGTTCAAGTAATATAACTTCTACTCTAAATTCACAAGTTAGGAGTTGTTCTATTCACGGACTACTAGGCGTCTTTGTCTTCACCCTCTTACTAATGCCTAGTTAATTGTTGTGCAGGCTCATTAGCATGAGTTTAATTGTTTTGAACTCTAAATTGATCACCCTTTGCTATCAATAGTATGAATTGGTAGTTAAACTTGGTTAGTCTTCTTTGACTATTGTTAGCTACTTGCTATATCCTTCTGACTAGTCTTTTTATGGAGCAGTCAGACTCCCCATACTTTGAGGCTATACTTCTTATGGTCTAAACTTTGTAGCAGTGCTAGGGAGGGTGGATATTTTCTTGGTTTTATGGTCAACGTAATTGGGTCTTTGGCTCTTATTCGCTCGTTTTAGAGTAGTTTATATTATAGAGAAGCTTTGTACGGTGATAAAATTGTGGGTTAGTCGACAATCCTGTGTGGAGGCTCACGTGTTGATTATTGTAATGTACTTTCTATAATCCAACGCCGTTAGACTTGGGAGTATTTATGTGTGTTAACTTTATTCAAATTCAGTTGCATGACAGCTAATGTCGTGTTAGTTAATAATGTGTACCCGATCTGAGCTTGATTGTGAATGTCCTGTAGTTTGGGGCAATAATTGGCCATAAGTGCTAATTTCCCTAATACTGGAATATGATACAAACAACTCCTATAAGGAGTAACTAGAGTTAAGAAGAACATGTAATTTTCAGTTATGGGCTAACTCTGTAACTCTTTAAACAATGGCTTGCGAGTAATGAGAGTTGATTCAGCAGTATGGAAGTTAAAACTGTACTCTTTCCCACTTCATGGGGAAGTTATCTAATGTTTATATTGTAACTGATAATTAAGTTGGCTTCACTGGACTTGAGTTATATAACCAACCTGTTGCTGTAGAGATTGCTTTAGTGGTGTATAGAACCAAAGTTCCTTTTTAAAGAGTTATGAGCCATAACTTCTAGGAACTAAGCATAGTAGCCTTGACTCGTTATCACATCTAAGGAGTAACTCCTGTTACCCCATTTTCTATTTTCACTATTATTATAGTTTAAATTCTGACTGATCACTCCTCCATGCTTTAATAGAAAATCTAATTATTATTATTATTATTATTATTATTATTAGCACCGCGTCTTACTACCCGTTCGGGTTATACACACTTACGCTAATGTGTAATGGTAGGGTGATTGTGAGGTGAAATGGAGGACCTACAATTTAACGTGGAATCCGAACCACGGTGGAGACCTGGCCATCCTCACATTAAAATCTAATTAATGTACTACATTATATAAATGTATAACTG
This sequence comes from Timema californicum, assembly GCA_902141385.1. NCBI lineage: Eukaryota > Metazoa > Arthropoda > Insecta > Phasmatodea > Timematidae > Timema > Timema californicum. Next base: position 125,215 of record CABFOW010001094.1, on the reverse strand, counting down.
ATTGCCTTTTTCATAATCAATATACTGAATTCACTGTTGTTACTATCTTCTTTTGCTGTATGTTATACCCCTCTAATATTAACTGTATTTTCCAACTTGTATACGCCACTGTTTGTTTGAAAGAGAAAGAGAGTATCTGTACAGACAACCGGGGAAGAGGAACCAGTACAAGACAAGACTAAGGTGGTACAGCCATACGAGGAGAATGTTAGAGGAGAGGACACAAAGAAGATATTAAATATTGAATTAAGGGGCAGGAGGCGAAGAGAGGAGAGAAGAGGGCCATAGTGGTGGAGGAAAGTTGATGGGGTGAAAAGATTTTTTTTGATGATGATATACTATGGTAAAATATTCCACTAGTAATTTTGTGTACTTATTAGCATAGTACATAATTCCACTTTTGTGAAGTCTTTTGGAAAAAAATGATTGCACTCTGCATTTTATTTCATATACAGTAAAGTCTCGGCAACTCGACCTAATGTGGACTGAATGATGTCGAGTTTTATGAATGAACTTGCATAAGATGCATGTTTACTACGTAATGTTTACCAAACAAGGATGAATCACAGGACAGTATCTAATATTATAGGTACAGTACACTATATTAAGTGTTAATATAATAGTGTAAATATATAAATGTAATACACACAAATGCAGTAAAGTACTGTACATATACTATTTTATTGATTTGAATAACACATTACTTAATTGGAAAACTAACAAACACAGCACTTGTAAAAACACCACAGCACGACTGTTCCACTCGAGTTGCACAAACAAACTTAGATGTTATAGAGTTGAATAACCTTAGATTGTGATGACAGGCGCCAACAACTGTGTGAACATACAAGTTACAACGAATGTCGAGTTTTCGAGACTCTACAGTACTTTTTAAATTAATATAATTTTAATAAACCTTTAATTTACTTTAATTTATGATTGTTAAATATTTGTCAAGGAAATGTGATTTATTTGTATAAGATTACTAAGAATTAATAGATATTGATTGTTCAATTAATATTTCAATGTTAAAGTTTGCTATTAAAGTATACATTCTGGAGGATTGAAATTCATCTTTTCAACACACTTTCCTATATTAACCAAGATTATAAATTTATTAAGAAATAAAACAACCATAAGTATTATGTACAGAGTTTATTGTGATTTCATACTGAATTACAGTTAAATTAAATAAGAAAATAATAATAAAAATTATCAAATTGATTTATATTTTCAATTTTCTAATTTAGATATAACTTGTCACTTTTTTTTCAATTAACTAAGGCACTTTGTTTCGATGAGGATAATCCTTGTTGAGTGAGTAGAATATAATGTGTAGTTGTGCAACTCCATTGATGAATGCAGTACACATAATTAAAAAAAAGTAGGCCCATTTATTTAAAAATACATTCTTTACAAAAATGTTTCAGTTATAGCTCTATATTTATTTTTTCATAAATATTTGCCCAGCTATTTACATTCTAATGTATTTATTAAATTTCGAGACATTATTCGAGACTTGTCAGTGCCAAAACATTTGTATGACATCTAAAGATGATAAATAACTTTTCTAGAGGTATTTTTAAAATAGCAGCTGTAATTTTAAATTTCTTTGTGAAAAAGGTATAGCAAAAATCATACAAATTCCCATTTTGGTCGTCTTAAAGTAATGGTGAATCTGATTCTTAAAATGGGCATATTTTAACATTTTTATCATTATAACTCTACATTAATCAGGTAGTTTATGAAAAACATAACAAAATAAAGCCCCTTTGCTTTTGCATAAAATATATACCTCTAAACATAACAACAAGAATCTTTATTACTTCTCTTATAATATGTCAAATTATAGTAAACTATATGTGATAAAACCTTTAACAAAATTAACTGCAAACTTAAAGAATAATAAATAATTTTAGGATTTATTTCTATGGAAACGTTGAAATGATTGCACACCAAAGTTAACATTTTCGCAACTAAAATGAATAATACACTTTTAAAAAGAGTTTTGACATTTTCTAAATTAGTTTTTCAGTCATGCTGTAATCAGCTTTACCACTTGTGAGAAAGAAAGACTTTTATTTAAAAAATATTGCTTATAATTATACATATCGTGATATAAATATTCCATATCCATAATCATAACTAGGCATTACAATTTAAGCATTTATTCCCATAGTATTTGTGCTTGGAAGGTAAATATTTTAATAATAAACATAAAAGAACTGTTACATTTAAATTAGACCAAGATATAGATCTTATAAATAAAAAGTACAGTTTTGAATATATTCATAGACCAATTTAGATGTAAATGAAATCTACTGACTAAATGCACTTAGGAGTATGTAAAGTTGATTTTTGGCACATTTAATATACACTCTAATTATAATAATCATATTCGTTTAAAAAAAGAAATCTAAATGAGGATTTACACATATGAATACTATTCAATTGGCACGTTTAATGAAGTTGAATATATGGCCAATTTAATGTAAGTGAACATAGAAGAGAAATGTTTTGGAAATGTAATTTTATGATATCAAACATAGTTTTAAGATTTATAATAAATTATAAAAATTGTTTTTAATGGATTTATTTTGGCGAATCAAGAATATTTAATTTCTAGATGATAACTTTGCTTTCTATGCTATAAAATTGTGATTTATAATAATTATTTCCTTTGAGCAAAAATTAATTCTAAAAAAAATAAATAAAAAAGTTCTGTGCCAAACCAAATGCAGGAAAGATTCTGATTCAAGCTCTCACCCAACTGCTACTGTGTTAGGTAATTTAAAAAAACACTGGCCTATCTTTTAAAACTATGATACTGTAACAATGAGATACATAATCAAATAAAAACTAATTTTTTAAATCTAAACTTTTCAATAGCCTCAAATTCTCACTTACATTTATTAAAATTGTATATTACCGGTATGTGTTTTCTACAGGAGTGAAAAAATAATTTTTTGGTACAAACTAATTATTATTGTATACAGTAATTTAATGTTGATGTTCCAATTTTGTTAGATATCTAGTTTTAAAAATATAACTATTCTGCTGTCTTTCATATAAAATCCTTGCAGTTTTGCTTTAGTTGAAAGGATTTGATTTTTTACATAAAAAAATAGTAATTAAAGTTTTCTTCAGTCAAATATATTTACTTAACTTCGTGATTTTATTACACCAAATAACAAATACTAGAAAAAATGATAAATAGCAAAACAAAATACAATGCCGTATTAAAAATCTAATGTCTATTTTGATTTAATTCCTTTTTTTTTTTACAAATATTGAATGCCCATTCAAGTAGTTTAGGCAACTTGACCTTTAGAGTTACATTTAAGTAATTTTTGGTAAGTATTTTTGAATTCTTAAAAATAATTGTAGCAATGAATGTATTAAGGCACTTTTGTGAATACAACATGAGAGATGTTTAGATAACAACCCTGATTAGAGAAACTCAACTAGAAACAAAATACATTATCTTTTATGTAACGAATAAGTTAATATTTTCCCCACTTGTAGATTGGAATGATCATAGAATTGCTAACATTTAAGAGGAGCCCATTTTGTGGAAAAAAAAAGTTGAAGAGGTTAATCAATAAATTAGGGGGAAAAAAAATTGATTTGTAAGACCAATTTAATCTGCACTTACGCTTTTTATTATTGGCTTGTAAATAAAAAAAATAGCTAGTACTATAAAATAAATGTAAATTGTCAATGTGTGTGCACACTTATTAAGTATTAAAGCTTTCTTTAAAATCGCAAGCTTTGAGATATTTTGTATAGGAATTTGTTTCGATAAAATATATAAGATAAATTTAATAGCCTATACTTTTGTATCTATTATTCATTTTGTCAATCCTAATTTTAAAGTTTAACTTGATTCAAATAATAATATGTAGGGGAAACATTCCTTGGCAATAGATAAGAAATTTAATCTTCAATTATCAAATTTAGCTTCCCAGACTTTCCAGGTCTATGGGAACGGTTTTAGTGTGACTGTGTAAATATGTGTGTATGTATTTATGTATGTGTATATATATATGCACACACATTTATATAAATACATACATACATATAAGTACAAACGCAGAACAACTTGTAATGATAATATATAAATATTAATCACCTTTAGTTATGTGCCTTAAATTTAAATATCAGAATAAAATTTAAAAAAATTATCACTGTACTAGCCAACCAGGCAAGTTAAATAAAATAATGAGCTCACAAACTTTCTAAACTTCAAGACAACTAATGATAAACACTATTTAAAGTTACTTTGATTAAATTTTAATAAAATGAATAAATAAAAAGCATTAAATTTTTCACAAATATATAATATATTGATAATGGGATCTTAAAGTTACTTTGGACTTTGCAAGGAGAAATGACGCAAATGTCCTAATCCCTGGCATACTGTCTCTGGATACATCAAGAAGGATTTATGCTTGAATACTAAATGAAAACTGCAGATGGAGACATAGCTAACAAGATATGAGTGATTTAGATCAACCATACAGCCAGAAGATTTCAGGCACTTGTAACCAAGTCAAGTTATGTAGAGTACAAAAAGAAAAAAAAATATTACACTATTAAGACTTTCGTTTACGATTTTACTTTTCCAATTGAGTTTCAATGTTATCATAAGCTATCTCTCATATTTTTTTATATCTCATCCAAATTTTCTGTTAAAATGTTCAATCCTACATCCAAATAAAATGTGAAATTTCACAAAAAATGCCCTTTTATTGTTATTTTTATGGAAAATCTCTTTATATTATCACACATCCACTTTAAAAGGAGATCCTGGGATGTGCTCTTCTCCCCATTTAACAATGACTATATATTCTCCCCGGTCTCGCACTACATAGTTCACTTGGTAATTGTTGCGGCCCATATGCTTGATAAATACCTCTTCACATGGGCTCTTGGGGCCATACACACCAACATATAAGATGTTATTACCTGTAAACATTTAAACAACAAGACATAAAACATTCCACCTTTGAAGGAATATAATATATTCCATTCACTGTAGGAATTTACTTCTGAAAGGCCTTTTTCCCTACCAGAAATCTATTATATAGTAGGATATTGGTAGGAAAAAAGACCTTTCAGAGAGTAATTACTACCGTGAATGGAATATAGGCTACTTTGTAAATAGTATACATATTTTACTATATCTTATAAAATAGCACACACATATTTAAAGAAACAAGTGGTTAAGTAGTTCAGTCAGAATATATAAAGATTATTTTTATGTCTTATAATACCTGGAATCTGGGTTACATGGTTATTAATTTTCCTAAAATTAGTAAATTTGTTGGATTCAGATTTTAGACTGAGAAGGAAAATGTTCTAAATAAAACCAATATAGATTTTATTATATAAGCAATAGACGTAATGCCATCTAAATCTAAAGTTACAAAATGTGCTAACCATGATAAACTTACTTAATCATTGAAGTAAATAGTCCAATGACTATTGTATTAAAAGAAATTTTAAAGCTACCAGTATGTAGCAAAGTGAATTAAAAAAAGATTTAAAGTATCTGAAGCATAATAATTCTAATGGCAACATCAAAAAATATGTTAAACACATAGGCATATATATATATATATATATATATATATATAAATAATTAATCAAAAACACAAAAGTAAATTGAATAGCATATGTTCTTGTCTCAGTTTATTTAGATAGATTTTGCTATGATGGTGTGATACATTTGTAAAATGTCCCATAACAAGGATTTGAACTCTTGATTTCTGGTTGTATCAATGCTTTACCATCAATTTTTACATCCATTACTGTTTCCAGCCTGCGGCTTGGGTCAGTTTTTTATTCAAGTCATATATTTTCCCCCTACCGGCTGGCTAGGCCTGTCGTAGCTTCATATACCTTATAATCTATCTTAAGACTAGGACGGGCACAGCATCCAGTCCCCGACAGTTAATTTATCAATATGAAAGGGTAAACCATTATTTTCATTAAGGATACATTTTCACCCATGCCGGGAATCAAACCTCGGACCCTCAACTCAGTAGACAGACACGCTACCGACTGAGCTAAGGTGTTGCCTGTCGGACTTCAATGCTTTACCAAATGAGCTTAATTGGTTTAGAATTGAAATGCAGAGCCATGTTAGGCCAGTGTTTGAACCCAAATAATGAACTTATTTTTATTTTACTAGGTATTGACTCTTACTTAAACTATAAGAAAATTATTTTTGAATGGGTACAGATATTGTTAAAACCAAGATTTTCAGGCATTTAAAATATTTTTTTGTGAGAAGTTAAATATTTGTCTTAAGATACATTAAAGAGTGCTGTATAGTTACTGCACATTTTTTTATTGAGCTACATTAAATATATGGTAGATACTATGTTTTTAACAGCACAAGGGTTATTAAAGAATGCATTTAGAAGAAAGGAATAAGAAGGGTAGTAATAAATTGCATTAGCATTCTCTGAGATTTTAAAAACACAATGACAACCATTTGGATGTGTCTGCTTGGATTCAAACCAAAATTTAAAATAAACCTTAAATTGAATGGTAATTTCCATGAACAGTAGATAACTTAGCGAAATGTAATGATCTTTAGCTTCATTGGATCAGTTTATAAAATATTTAAGAAATATACCTATTAATATATAGTTAGTAAAAACTAAATGTTCAAATTTTAATTAATGGGGATAGTTCAGAGAGTAAGACACAAATAAATCATTTATAGGTTACAGAGCTTAACCGTTAAATTAACTATCAGCATGGACAAATAATATATATATATTTTTACCTGCATCACCAGCATGTACTGTGAACATATTCTGTTTTTGGAGGTAAGCTTTTTTCAAGCCCATTCCTTTACTTGTAACCTTAGAAGCATCAGATTTAAACAGTGGAAGCACTGGTCCTAAAGTTTTATTCTTAGAAACTTTTTGAACGGTCTCAACCACAACTGATGATGTCTCTTGAGCACCTCTTTCAGCTAAGTCTTCACCTATAGAACAAATTTTAAGTATTAACAGAATTGATACAGTTACGTCAAAAAATTCAATCAAACCAAAATGTTTTAAATCTCTCTAGGGAACAGTTAAAAACTTAATACAATAAGTGAAATTACTAACGTTTTAACAAAACGTAAATTAATATTATTTTATATGCAAATATATAATTAATATATTTTCTTCTATAATATATTTCTACCACAATGATTATACTTATTTAGCAAAAGAATCAAAATCCTATTTTTTTGACACGCACAAAATTTTTAATACTAGCTAGGGCTATGGAGTCAGAGTTAAAAGCACTTTTGGATGGAGTTGGAGTCAGTATAAATGTACAAACTCTGACTCTGTCTTAAAAATAAAAACTTATAATAATATAGATATATTAATTTTTTACTATTTAGGACTAATATTTTCAATTTGGATTGCCAAATTTATTCAAATATAAATTAACAATGCCAAAGAATCTTCCTATGAAGTAATCTGTATTGGAGCATTTAAATGCAGTAAATTCGTTATTCTATATTAATATAATTTAGTCATTTATAAAGGAGTCAGAGTCGGAGTTGAAGTTTGAGCCGGAGAGCAGAAAAATAGAGTTGGAGTTAAAGGTTTAGTGTACCAACTCCATTGCCCTGACATTAGCCACTAAAGAGTGTCCCAAACAAAACACAACATATAAAAAATTAATTTAAAACAACAAATTAAACACTTTTAAAGACAGTATTGTTGATGTCACAGATATTTACAAATAAATATAAATGTTCTATTAACACTAATCATACTCTAAAAGTCACAAAGAGAATCAAATTAAATTAAATTACAACACAGAGAAGGTTTTTATAATATATATACATGTCCATAGGCAAAAACTTTTCTTGCTCCATTTGTATCTATCACATTTCTTGCATACGAGTAGATTGTAGATACCCTATTAAATTATATGTATTTCCCATGTGAGTTTATCACATGTTCGTCTTAGTTTTTTTTTTATCACTGTGTCTTACTACACGTTTGGGTATACGCTGTCTTACAAATGTAAGATAATTATACAACCTACATCTACAAAGATAGTTGATATCATATGATTGGAAGTGTGTACTAGTTTATATCCAAGAATTGTTGCTTAAAACATGATGAGCTAGGGCATTAAAAATTGTAAATAGCTAGTTATGTTTGATATACTATGGAAACCGATTTAAATAAATAAGAGGTAGTAACTAACTAACCTTAGGGAATACGACTAGGAAGATGATATTTATAAAACTGCACAAGCACTCACTTGGGAAAGTATGTAAGGGCTCACAGTATTTAATAATAAATGGTATGGCACTCCGTACACTCTCTCTCGCTCCATTGTTTAAATGTGGAGATATTTACCAAAACTTGTAATATATGTGAAACAAAATAATAAACACTAGAAAACACGAGCACAAATTTCACTATACTTATGCAAAACATTTGCTGACTCCCGATTTTAAATTTACCAATTTTATTTTTAAGTCCTCATTTATGTATTTTGACAAATAAAAAAGATCGATAGTGTGTCAACAAGGGTCAATACTGTTATAAGAATTTTGACTTCTGGTTAAAGTTTTCGAAATCTATTAAGGGTTGCATATCTTCAGGTCATTGCATTGCTATAAAATTCCTGATTAATAGATTCTGACCAATAAAAAAGTTAAATATTGACTATTGCATCGAGAATGATAGATCATTGCTGTACAAACATTTCCCCTAAGATGTTAAAGGAAAAAGAAAATCAACTTTTTGAGAGACTTATTGCGTTAAAACTTTAGTATCTCTCTACAGCTAAAGCTCACAAAATTGTATTAATATATTTCAAATAAAAGATTTTTATTTCTATTAGCAATACAATTTTGCAATGAGAAGCTATTTATTATTTCAAATAGTTGCGAAGATATGGAAAATTCCACTTCTGTAAGGTACCCTAAAAGTAATTTTCATATGAAAATTAAAATAGCCATTCTATTTAGAATCTGAATCAACACCTAGATACGAATTTTTATCAAAATCTTTTGAACCAATTTTGAGAAAATCGATTTTTGCTCATTTCCCCCTTAAGTTTACAGCTAGATATCCAATTAAAAAAAAGCCTTGGGGTAACCCAATGAAGACCCTAGATACCAAGTTTTAGCCTGATCTATAAAATAGTTTCGGCTATACTCCAAAGTACAGACAGATGGCATTGCAAAAACATTTTTTCGGATTCGGGGGGTCATAAAAAGTATCAAAATCACGAGTTCAATTTTTTTACAAACACAATACTTTCTGTACTATCAATAAGGTAAGGAGAAAGTAATATATTTCAGTGTAGCCAATACAGTTTAACCTAAAACTCTGGTGTCTGGGATGCTCAGTGATCCATGATGTTGGTAACAAAGAGTAAATCTAAGGATAGTTTTCATGAAAATTTCATTGCCTTTGCTCATACTAATCTTAATGTTAATTCAGAATATAAGCTACAGGAAAGAGGAATGTATTGTTATTATAAAATTACAGTAACAACTTGATTCATTTAAAGGAGAGGTTTGTACAAAGGGTCAAATATAATTAGATACAAATAAGATCTTAGATATAACTTACCTGTGCAGGTTACTTTAAATGGAGAGCCTACAATGTGGTATCCATTGTATTTAATGCTGATATAATAATCCCCTGGAACAAGAGGTGTGTAGCGCACTTTATATCCCTCTTCAACTTCTGTACAATCCATGGATACTTTGGATGGTCCATCAATTGTAACAGCTAACGTCCCTGCACCAGCATTACATGTATCTACCAAGAAGTCTGTCTTTATACCTGAAAAAATAAGGGATGCATTTTCACATTGTAAACTTGTACTATTTACATTCAGCAAAGTAATAAGTTTTTGTATGAACAATAATTTCATGGTAGATTTATAGTTAGATTATACAGGATGCAAAAATGTAAATTATTAAAGATTTTAATTCCAAATATTATCTAGTAAAAATTGTTGTTTAAAATATGAAGAATACATATCAAATATCATGATGTAAAACATAAAAAATGTGTTAATTAATTGAAATAATAATTTCAAATGTTCTGTATAAAAATAATTATTTGGTTTAAAATTTGTTTGTGGTTATTTTTTTTAGTATGATTTTGCTCTTCTGTAGACCTGCAGTTTACTGTTAAGTATGTAAGCCTTCTCCCATTCTCCTTCCATGCTTATTACACATATATGTGTGATCCTTTTTAAACCAACACAAGCTCACTTTCAAGGTAAAGTTAATTTTCTTATTATGCACTCTATGTTAGTTTTTTTTAATAAAATCCTCCATAAATAAGTAAATGCCCTTGTCCTTATGAAATCCAACAAGGAAACAAGTTTATATTTGATGATTCACAATGTAACAGAGACACTACTTGCTTTGGTGTGTCATTATTGAGGGTGTATATTAATTGGCGTAAGATATTCTATGGGCATATTTCCATCAACTAAACACTAAGAAAAGTTCATTTAAACATGGGTCTAGAACCACTTAGTTTCTGAGCTAAGAGGAATTTTAATGTCCAGTTAATAAGGATTTTAAAACAAGAGCAATGCAAATAAACAAGACAAAAATTAACAAGAACAAACAAAAATCCGTTCATTGCAGAACATTTTGTTAAAATTGTACAAAACGGTATCCTGCTATGAAGCATCCTCTGAGCCTGCATTACATGCTTTGTCGTACTCTGTTCAGTACACCTGGGGTGTTACCTATTTTTTCACATACATTTACAATACAATATCTTAAAACATCAACATCAGGCACAGGAGTTGCATAAACAATGGATCCCCATGACCAATCCATCTTTGAGGAAAACCTTTAATAACGCTAAAGTTAAATGTTTATAGACTGATGTTTATATGAACATTTCTTAATGTTTGGTCGATGGGAGTACAGCCCTAATATATTTGACAGCAATGAAAATACACAAGGGATGCAGTATATTACACTTATAATACATGTAAGAAAAAATTTGTAAGACCAAGTAGTGTGCACTGTGTCAAAGTTTAAATGCTAAAATCTCATTAATAATATTAAAATGGTGACCCTGCTGCACATAAAAATAAATTTGCACCATTTTAGGTTGTAGTAAATCTAATTATTTAAAATATTCAAAAGATGGACCAGTCCAGTCTGAAACATGCAATGATGTGTATTAGCATGTATATTAAAATTGATAAACTTGCTCCAAGGCTAGATTTGTTTCCTGCTAGGAAGTAAAGGACTACATGTTCTTGTTTGTAGCTGCTGTTTGTGTGTGTGTGTGTGTGTGTGTGTGTGTGCGCGCATGCATGGGGAGGAAAGGGGCAGAGGGTGGTGCATTGGAGGAGGGGGTTGTAGAATATGTCGTCACACTCTATATCACCGCTGATCCTAGCATGTGTAGCACTAGAGGGCAGGGCAGGAGGTCCTACTCTCCCGCTTCCACGTGGACAGAACCTGGTTCTAATCTACCCACTTGACTCCGCTTCTATACCATGAAGGTTCATTGGAGTAACAGTTTACAGAACAGTCCTAAACATTTAATCTATGTCTAAACTTGGACTTCAGTTTGTTTTTGAGGAAGCAATTCATTAATGTATTGATAAATAAATGGTTCAAACTTACTCCAAGTGTTGTTTTTTAATAAACATTAACATAACATCACCAACCCTGATCACAGACCAGTGCAAATGTATAGCAACAGACAGTATGATTCTAGGACATCCAACAAAGTGAAAGGTTAATAGATTCATAAAGCCCAAAGAAGGATAGGGCTCAAACTAAAAAATAATTTCTGTACACACAACCACTTTAGGAGTTTCAGGGTGTATTGTGTGTCTTGTGGAATATTAGTAAATTCAGTGCATTTGTTTTTCCATCCCATGTTGCATTATGAGTGATTTTATCATGTTTTGGTGAATTTGATAGTAGTCACCACATACACATGGCTGAACTATTTGATGATGTTGGAACATTTTTTCATTGCTAATTATATTATAGATGATAAGAAGATATAGGCAATCTTTTTTGTGTGATTTGTAGATAAAATGCCTTATTGTCTAAATGTGAAAGAAGCACCGTAGAATTGTCGTGACTCTAAATTATTAGATAATTTAGTCAACATTTTAATCTTTGAACCTCTAGAAGTTGGGTGCTGTGTGATCAGTTAGTAATGGGTGTCACAGATGACGGTTCAATAATGAATGTTAAAGAAAGATCCTATTTTCATGGCTGTGACTTGTGAACAGCAAAGATGAGATGCAACACTGGCTCATCATGCCGCAACTCCCACAACACTAGCTGTAAAGTGTTCACCAATAACATAATGTAGAATCAATGGAAGTACACGGGATATCAAGGAACAGCCATTCTTAATATAGCGGGTCTAATAAGCAAGAAACCTGCATTTGTGGGCACAAGGACTAAAATGTCATGCTCATCTAATCTTATTTGCTAATGATATGGTGGTTAAAGTTCGAACCCTGGTCGGGTATACCAAGTTTTTTCCTAAATGATGTCCAACTATTTCTTCATGCAAATGTGAATACATTTTCTTTCAATCCATTCTAATGTATTCATCCTTATTCTGTTGGTGTAGTTGAATGTGTATATCCAATAAAAGTAGTAAAATAATGGAGAATTTTCTTTGAGCAAATCAAAGGGTCAAGTGTTATCATAGAAACAAAAAGCATTTCATCTCTGAATGTACATGGAGAGTTGCAGTATGCAGGTATTGTAAGAGAGCACAGGGACACACAATGACATCGAACAAACAAATCAACCCTATCTTCCATATCATTGTGATGTTGGATGGGATAAAATTTTAAATGGAGATAAACTCAGCAACAGCATTGACAATAATCGGCTCAAAAACCTAAGATTAATTATGAGTCCCTAAACCATAACTAATGATTAAAGATATCTCAGGACCAAAACAGCCCCTTGGGTCAAGGACATGTGGAGGCAACTTATGATTGTACCCAATTCTGTCCATAAATGGTGAAAGGAAGTGGCCCAAGCTTCCATGGCAGCTTCGATATCAACAGTTAATGGCCAGAATGGTTGATACTTACAAGTGACTGGAATGCCTACTGGAATTAATGAAGAAATAAGAATTTTCCCCGAGACTGGTTTAAGATCTATCAGCAGACATTCCAGGTAAAGAGTTACCCCTGGATGATATAATATCAGGAAAAGAAAGAGTAAGACAGAATTGTAGAGTTCCAGTTGTGATATTTAAGGGATTTCAGATAGATACCCTGGGCATTCATCCCTTACATCAGGGCTTCACCAAGCACGACTTCAGGTGCATTTAAGCGAATAGCCCGTTATTAGTGTCAAAACTTTACCAATTGAACAGCAGAGGCACCAATTTAGTAGTTAAACAGTTCTCCGCTAGTGTGCTAGTAGCAAACTTAGTTTACAGACTAGCTGTTGGAGGGTTCTAATTTATCAATCAAGTTTTGTCTCAAGTAGTACCCATGCCGTCTGCTAAGAACTAAGAGCGGGCTGTTCGCGGAAGTCTTATAGCCTGGTAGAGTCAACATATCTTATTATTAATCTCTGGTAAGTGTCGTCCATTCATCTGTCTAGGAAGGCTATGTCACTGCAGTTCACCAAATTACTAGATATAAATTGTGATTGATTCCCATGTTATCTTCAATTGTTCACTTCTACCTAACAAGTACAACAACCATGTCTGACAGGAAAAAAAAAAATTTAAGAAGAAAAGCGAGTGTATCAAAGCTGATGAAAATAAGACTATTTGATTACAAACAACAAGAATATAACGTGAAACGACACTTCAATACATTACACATAAGAGATTTGACATGTATGTGGGGTTATCAAGAAGCACCATTATTGCTGAATATAAGACAAAATTGATGCATCAAACAAGTTTTTTTTTAAACTTAGCAATACACAAAGTTCAAGACTTGCCTCTTCATACAAAGTACCTAGCATTGGAGTTAGTGAAAAAAAAAAACACCTTTTAGTGATGGTATGATTGTGAAGAAATGTGCGATTGAAATGGCAAAACAATTTAATGAGCCGAAATTAGCCGAAAAGTTCAAAACAGTGGCGTTATCTCATCAGACAGTCGACAGACATATAGAACACATGGATAAATATGTTTCAAAAGAGCTGTTTGACTAAATCGCAAAATGTGGGTACATTTCATTGTGTCTGGATTAAAGTACTGATCAAGCAGACGTAAGTCAACTCTTAATTTTTGTTGAAACTATTCAGGAGGACCTTACTATTAATGAAGAATTGCTAAATCTTTTATCTTTAAATGGGACTACTAAAAGTACTGATATTTTTGAAGCAGTTCAAAACTCTGTTATAAACTATGACGGAGACTGGAATTGGCTTTTGTGGACTTTGTGAAAGAACATAATATTAACTGCCTTACCATTCAATGCATCAGTCATCAAGAGGCACTCAGTGGAAAATCTCCATGTCAAGTTAATGCAATGAAAGTAGCTGTAAAAGTAATCAATATCATATGAGGAGGTAATAAAGCTCTGACCCATCATAAGTTTCGCTATTTCTTGAGAGAAATGGATGCTACATAGGGAAATTCGCTCTTTCATTATGATATTCGCTGGTTGAATACCAGAAAATGTCTGGAGCGTTTTTTTGCCATTCAGAAAGAAATAACCATATTTCTTAAAAACGAAGTGAGATGTGACACAACAGAACTTGAAAATCAACTGCAAGAGCCCACCGTTTTATCTGGTCATGCATTTTTTAACAGATATGACCAACCATTTGAATGAGTTGAACTTAAAGATACAGGGTAAACAACAGAATAATGCCAACTTATATGGTCATTTGAATGGGTTTAAAAGAAAATTGAAGCGTTTTAAATCAACAATGGCCAATAATACTTATAGTTTTTTTTCCTAATTGCAAAGAATAGTTTTAAGAAATGAAGAATTTTGAGGGAACAACATTTTTGGCTAATATAAAGTACAATGAATCAATCACGAAGGACTTTGAAATCCGATCAAAATAAAAGAAGATATTTCAGTTTTCATTCAACAATTGGCAATTTACAATCAGACTCTTTTTATACTGGCGGAATTGAAAAAGGATAAGATTTTTTTAAATTATTATTAAGAGAGCACTATCTGAAATTGAGGGACTTTGGACTTGAGATGTGCTCAATACGTGGGAGCACATATCTTTGTGAAAGCACCTTTTCAACGATGAAACTCATAAAATACAAATGTTCTTCGACTGATAAATCACTTTTACATTTACTGTGATTGGCAACTAAAAGCATCAATATTGATATAGCTACTTTAATAAATTAAAATAAAAAAACTAGAGCACACATTAATATTACATGATAATTATAAACAATTGTATCTTGTCAAATGTTTCAATAATAACTTTTATAAGCATCATGACTTTTCTTTATTACAAAATTTAGAAGTGCTTGCTAAATTATTTTTATTATTATTATTAGCACTGCGTCTTACTACCTGTTCGGGTCATACGCTCTTACGCTAATGTGTAATGGTAGGGTGATTGTGAGATGAAATGGAGGACCTACAGTTTAACGTGGAATCCGAACCTACATTCACAAGATGTCTTGTCAGAGGTGAAGGAAGGGTTTGGTAATCAGATAAATCCGTGCCGGGACCGAGGATTGAACCACAGCCGCCAGCACAGAAGTCTGACACCTTACCCCTAGACCGCCAGGTCACCTTGCTTGCTAAACTTAAGGGTTGGACACTCTCTATATATTAATATCTGCATTTTATTTCTAATTCTGTATGCAACACACGATTTTATTTTATTAATACGGTCCTCGGATTACCTAAAGTTGGACAGCCCTGGTTTAAACAAAACAAGAAAATCCATGTGTTTTGCTTGTTTCCACCTAACTAATGTTAAATCTAATGTTAAACTACATTCTTAAAAATAATTTGTGATTGTGTTCATTAGTCAGTCAACAAATCTGTATAGACTTTGACAAAAAAGTGACAGGGAAAATAGGACGTATTAGTGAATGTGAGTGGAAGCAGGCTAGTGTTTGAGATTAGGAAACAAAAAACCTTTCGACTATAAACAATTTTAAAGTATAGGTTAAGATGGAGGGAGAATTGTGTGATCAGCTCTCTAACTGCTTGTAGTTTGCAAAAATATAAACAGCGGCAGATTAAGAACATTCTACCTGAAGAAAAGTGCATGTTATAAAATTAATATTGCTTAGAGTAAAATGATAAACTAATTACAAATGCTAAATTCGGTTTTCTAAGTTAACAATATGAATTGCAGTACATGAACAAACCAATCTAGTATATGTTTGTTTATATTAGGAAGAGTTTTTTTTTTAGAAAATACAAACATATTTATTTGAGGTAAAAATCGCTAACATTTTACTATTTTATTAGTTTTATTCTATAGGTACTTATAATATGTTTCAAGTGTAACTGCTGCAGATGAGGTGACTTGACGTATGAATATTTGAAAATTGTTTTAAGTAATTTTTGTAACTGTAAAAAATATTTATTCCCATTTGAATCCGACTGTATACAAGGTCGTTGAAAGAGCGAGTTGACTACCCAGGGCTACAGACAAGTATTTACCAGACCCACAGGCTCCAAGCTAAAGTGGTTGTGTTTTGTGAGAGAGCTTGAGCCCTTCAACAATAGTATTGCTAGGTGCCATCAAGGTACAAGGTACATTAAAAAAAGCTAATTTTTAACATAGTTTTGCTAGAGAAGAGACAAAAATATCCATCTCGATTCAGACGGTTTAGATATAGCTAGGTTCAGGTAGTAGCCGACTCACTCTACACATAATCCTCCCTCACAAAGAGCTTAATCAGACTGCCTATTACGATTACAATGGCCCTTTTTAATGATCATATTAAGAGTGAGTTGTTTAACAAATGCACATGTTCATGGACTCAACCTGGCTCAAGGAGCACAGCGAGATTTCCATAAGACTGGGGATCTGGCATATACTTATCTGTGCCCAGGGCACAAACAACCCCAAACTCTTCCCTCGGCCATAGATAACCCTTTTTAATACCTATGCATCTAATTGGTATTAGAGTCATTTGGTCAGTGGCAGCAGAACCTTATTTGTGTAGGATGGAGAGGGAAATTAACCAACGGTGGTTTTGGTGGACTTGTTACCCGCCTTCCCCTAATCATAACGAGGCCCAGGGGCTTTCCCATGGAAAAATATTGACAAATGGATACTTTTAAGCTATTGGCATGCTCATGACCTTGAATTTATTCAAAAATTATTTCTATCTTGATTCTATCACATGTTATATTACGTCAGAATTATTTTTGGAATTGTGATGCCCCTATAAAATATTTTGAACTGTCCTCATGTTATTTTTAAAATTTTAATTCGATGCCTTAAAAATATATGGAGTTGGTTTTTAATCTTATTATATTCAAAAATGAAAGGAGGGGGGTGATTGAAATAAATCAAGAGGGGGTCCTATTTAATCAGGGAAGGTGGGGGAATTTTTTTCAAGGGGCAGTGGGCAGTGTCCCCTTTATAAAGCGCTTTTTGGCTAGTATACACAATGGAAGGGGACCCAAAGCCAAGAGAAAAATAAAGCTCTTCCTCTTTAATATCAGACTTGTTTCTGATTAATTACAATAAGATTGGAACGCTAATAGTGTTGTATGATGCATCTACTCACAAGGTTGGGATGGCCCTAGGCCAAATCATGGATGATGAATTAGATCAAGAACATTATCATAAACAGAATACTAATATTCTCATATCAACAAGGAATATTTGACAGTTATTTTGGGTATCACGAAGTTCTAGCATTTTATATTAGGTGAATTATTCACTTAAGTGGATTACAATTTCTCAATCATAGTTGCCAGACATTAGTCGTTATGACACACTGCTTACTACGGTAGAGTTTAATGTTGGGAGGCTATTCCTATAACATTATTTATAGATCAGCAAAACATTAAAGAAATGCAGACGAGCCAACTCCCAATGAACCCTTCCAAAATTATAAAAATATAACCCAGGGGAATTTTTATGCAAGACAAAGAAGAGTAGTTTATTGTGACAGAAATTTCTAGTGTAACAATAAAGGACCCTGTGATTTGTATAGTAAAATAATGTATTTTATAGGGTTGGCCTGAAGGACGAATTCAAACGCTCCAGTTGAGGAAGCTCAGATTTGTCTTTGTCATAAGATGGGTCAGCTAATCAATCTTGAAAAATGAAACTTCCCCACATACTTCTTCTATTAAATCATTATATACATTAAGGAATGATGCTGTCAATGGGTACAGCCATTGAAGGAAGAATGGGAACCTGCCAATACTATCAAGAAAGCTAAAACAGCCTATAGGTCACAGAACAATCATAGACAGTACTATCAAACCCTTTGAACTGTTTACATATTGAAAGAGAAAGTTTAATAAAAGGTGGAGATGGGCCACTCGAATCTTCGAATCCACCGAATCCTGACAAGTATTCGAGATTAGAGGATTCGGTGTTTTACTGGATTCGATGATCGAATCTTTCATCTCATAAACAAAGCACAATATTTTGAATTAAAAAATTACTTTGTTAGTCCTGCTTGGAAATCACAACTTGATCCGTAATATTTATTTTGTCGGACAAAAGAGATAAACATGAATACAATCTTCTTTAAAAAAAAAATTGTTAGGTGTGGAAAATCTTACGTGCCTAGTACCCTACTCTCCCACCTCTATGGGAAACTTGGACTCAACTGTTTCAGCACATGCTCACTTCTAAAACTTTCACCTTATGATCAATCTTGTAAATATTTTAATGACCACATTAAAACTCTTCAAAAACTGAAAATCAAAACTAAAATTACGCATAAACTCGAAATAAATAAAACAAATTACAGAAATAAGAACACATTACGCATGATACAAAGTAAGCCGCCATTACACACGATATAAAATCAGCCACCATGACGTATATTATGTTTACTCGCCCAAGTGATGATTAAAATAAAGATACTGTTAATTCTTACTACTTAACTCGTTTTAATTATCTACAACTATGCAAATAACCCCAATTTATTGGATACAATCCTTAAGTTGGACATTTTGTTGGGTTTCATGAAAAATAAATACTGTCAGACAGCGATAAAGCAGTTTTTTTTATCCCTGCCGGCCTAAAAATAGTTTATCGATTGTTTGTTTAAAATCAATTCAGATAATCTGATCACTTAGTAAGTTCTCTCGAGTTTTAAGAATCAAATAACGAATCGGTAATCTATTATCTGTTTTTAAATGGATTTTAACTTAGTTTTTATTATTTTTTAAAAATACGTTATTGAAGTAATTGTAAAAATATTCAAACTTAGTCCTGCCTTATAAAATGGGAATGAACATATTGTAGTCGAAAATATGTTCGTGTTTTAAATAGCATGTATTCTCAGAAATCTATATATCGCAAGAATTGAATATATTTGTTTTCTACGCAAAAATAGATAATGGATATATAATAAAATAATAATAAAACATACTTAGGCATTATTGAGTTCACTATTTCCAATGTATCTTTAATTGTTAAGCATGTTGTTGTAGTCTTTATTAAAAATATTTGTTTTTATTTTTATTTTCCCTATCTTAATACAATAAAATATCCTTTGATGATTATTAAAGTTGATCAAAGGATAACTAGGCCTAATTTGTTTATTTCACATGTTTTTTAGAAATTCAACTAATTCTAACAACACTTTTAAAAATAACTAAAAGACACTCATATTTTGATTGATTTGGTTTCTAAACAATAATATGAGTCTAGATTGTTTAATTTGGTTGGATTTTAACCTGTATTCTGTGAGGGGTGTTTGGGGTTGGTTAAAATTGAAAGCATGATTGAAATAAATCTTAATTCACAGTTAATGCCTATATTGTGTAATGTAGGTCTATTTGTAAATCATTAAAATTTATAACGATTTTCTAGGATTTGGATTCGAGATTCAAAAATAAAATGTAGATTTGGATTCGAGAAATAGTGAATTCGGTCCATCTCTAGTAAAAGGGCAAAACTTTTTAATACTTGTGTAGGCTCATTAGTCATTATAAATGGCCTTAGGTTATACACATTAAGTCCACCATATATCATCAAGCATAATAAAGGTGCTGAAATACTATTTTTCTACACAAGGACAGCCATCATTACTGAAAAGAAGCAATGGCTGTAATTTTATATCAGAGGCATCTAGCATTCATTTTTATCAACATTTTCTCAATTCATATGGTATAACAAATGAATGACCCTTATAAATTATTTATTTATGGTATAAAAAGACAAATGAAATATGTAAATAATGATGCTGTTGTCTTTTTAACTATATGGTTGGTTAAAATCAATTATTATAGTTTGAAATATTAATTTTTGATTATATATATTATTGATTTATTAAATAATGATAACTATTTGTGTATTATACTCTGTAAAAAAACTAATTTAAATTACATAAATAACTCACCTGTCTTAATGTCACCCAAACCATTTCCTGTAGCATGAACTGCTGCTGGGTCTGCATCCTCCTTTCCTACCTTGATACGGTATGGGGAGCCAGGAATGTGAACACCATTGAACTTTACATGGATATTATGAATACCATTCTCCCTGGGCATGAATCGCACTGAATATGTGTCAGAGTCGATCGACTGGATAAAGCAGTCATCTTCTGTTCCAGATGGAGATACAATCTGAAGAATTTATCATTTTAAACTGAATAATGCAATGCAATTATGATTATTAAGGCAAAAAGTCAAAATTAAAATTTATAATATTTCCCTTCAGTAACAAATTTGAATAGATCTATTTATTGGCTCCTTTCGTTGTATAAAAAAAATCTTAATAATCTGTAAACATATTTATAAATAATATTTTTTCAAGAGTAGCTTGTCTCATTCATAGCTAAGAACAAATATTAATTAAGCCTAAGAAGTAAAGTATGAAACTTGAATATCTATAGGTATTGGCTCATTATTTTAGATCAAAATTAAATTAAAATATAGAGTAAGCATACACTATTTCACAACTATGTATATGTTTAATTATTTGATTTTAAAGTATAGTTAAATGCTTTAATGCCATGTTTTCGTTTAAATAATGTTGTTAGTTTAGTATGTTGAGATCTGGTTATGATATAAATCCAAGAAATGCTGGTTGCAAGGCCTGAAATTGACCCAGAGAATATGGGCCTAAGTCCAAATAGCTAAAATGAAGATGGAATTGCATGCTTACTTTAAATAAATTACCAAGTTGTTCCTTAAACCTTTGTCCAAACTACAAATATCCTAGTCTTGTGATGATTTATAGCTATAATGTTTCAAAATGTTGAATTCTTTGGCGATGATTAAAATTTTATTGATCACAATAATAGATTATTTAGTCAGACACCTTAGCTCAGTCGGAAGTGTGTCTGCCGATTCCCGGCATGGCCAAAAATTTATCACTGATGAAAATATGGGTTTACTCTTTCACAGTGATAAATTAATTACCAGGGACTGGATATTGTGCCTGTCCTAGTCTTAAGATGGATTATAAGGTATATGAAGCTATGACAGGCCTAGCAAGCCGATAGTGGAAAACGTATGGTTTGAATAAAAAAATTGACCCAGAACAAAGGCTGGCAACAGTAATGGATGTGAAACGATTATTATTTAATATCTTGACTTTAGTTAATTAAAATCTTTAGTTTCATAGGTGAAATCTTATTTGAATAGTATTTTATAGTATAAAGTTGCTTTAGTGCTGATGATAATAGACATTCCCAAAAACACAGAAGCTATTGATAAAAAATTATTATATTCAGCATCAAGTATTAAATGAACAGGAGTTACAAGAATATTTCTGATAAGAATGGAGGAATTTGATTCAACTAAATCAATCTAAACTATATTGAAACAAAATAAATGTTTATATATATATATAATATAATTATGCTTGTATAAAATATTGTAAGATGTAAAATATGTATTTTAACAATGACATCAAACTTAAAATACCTTACCACAATAATAACTAGCTATGTGATATTAATAGTGATGAACGTATAAATAAAGGTTTTTATTGGAGTATTAAATAATTCTAAATTATGCATTCTGACACAGAGTAAAAATTAATATAATGTACAATTGCATAACAAAATTAATTTACCAATTTATAATACAAAAGGTACAAATTCTAGATAGATTTTTGTATTGTTTTACAAAATATTATTTAAACTATTGCATTGAAAGCTGATAAATAGATATGATATATTACTGAAATGGATACACCACTTATTCTATTTTGATAAATTTAACTTATTTTATATGATTATATGTGTATGTACAACTTGATAAACCAATTAGACCCTAAAATTTATTAGCTAGTTTAACAACTTTTAAAACAATATAATTATCAAATTTAATTTGTCAACTCTTTTATTGAAGGCTTTAAAAATTTGAGTTAATAGTTAAATAAATTATGGGCATTCTTCTTAATGTTTAATATCTAGAATAAAATAGTTCTACATTAAACATTATTATTATTATTATTATTATTATTATTAGCACCGCGTCTTACTACCCGTTTGGGTTATACGCACTTACGCTAATGTGTAATGGTAGGGCGATTGTGACATGAAATGAAGGACCTACAGTTTAACGTGGAATCCGAACCATGGTGGAGGCCTGGCATTCCTCACATTCACAAGATGTATTTAACAATAATAAGAATTTAATAGCATAATTGAAATTTTAAGTCTTTATTTTTTTTATTCTATGCATGTTGAAAATCACACTAAATTATCATTTAAAAGAATCTAAAAATAAAACATTCTCAAATTAATACCAAGTTATATTAAATTTTATGTTAATTTTAATATTTACATAGTTAAAGAGAATACAAAATTTTTACCTTAGCATCCAATTCACCTTTGGCACCATTTTTTCTCACTAGGAAAGCAGCAGGCTTATCAGCTTGAACACCTGAATCTGGAAACTGGAAGACTTCTAGCTTGTGGGCATCACCCATAGCAGGAGAAATGAAGAGCTTGTATGGGGAGTCTGGAATATGTTGATCATTGAACTTTATCCCAACACGGTATTCACCTGAAATATGACCAATAAAAGAAACACATTTTTATAAAGCATTTCTGGAATTTATGAACTTCATTCCAACATGGTATTCACCTAAAAAAACAACAACAACAACAAAATAAAAAAACATCCAACACATTTTTATCAAGCATTTCTGGACATTTGTTGCTAGAGAATTGATGGATATGAAAGAATCTTGAATGCATTTCACACAAGAAACTACTAAAATAAGACTCAAAAATGATGCGAGTAAAACCTAAATTACCAATCAGTAGCTCGCACATCACTGCTAATGTATTTCAATGGTTGTCCATTCACAAGGCTATTGTTTACTAACTGGTTTAAAACACATCCTTGATTAGTTACTGGAAACGCATGATGTTATTCGCTGGGCTACCTAAGTTACAAACACAATGATCATAATTGAACAGTTATAGAACAATAATGTATTATTCAAAGTAACTTTCTTTCAACATTATGAACAATTCTATGAATCTCATATCAGCAATTCCTTTGCTGCAACGAATAGTTTTCAGTTTCCAATGTATGGATGAGTCCAAAATAATATTTGATTAGGTCTATAATATGTGTAATAACAACAATCGAGATCAAATTCCTCACAGCACTTGAGTCAATAGACATTAAATTAAAAAATATTAAATATTATAGAAGACTGAAGTAAGTGCTTCCTAGGTAGATAGTAAGAAACTAAATGAAATGTCATCACTTTTGCGGAGGGCCGTGTGCAAACCCTAAGTAAAAATCAGTTATTCATCAATTTGTGATTTCAATCACTGACTAGACCGATCACAGTTGAGTAGCTTCATGGGTTAAAGGCCTTAACATGGCATACACAACCTCCTTGTTGGGCAAGCCAAACTGAATAAACATCTTGATTTTAACTCAAAATATTTTTATGTTCCACAACCAGTAAATAATAACAATAATAATAAAGTTGTCAATACAGCTATTGATCTATACTAATATTATATAGAGGAAAGATTTGATTTTTTGTTTGTAATGGATAAACTCAAAAACTACTGGACCGATTTTAGAAATTCTTTCACCAATATAAAGCTACATTATCAGCGAGTAGCATAGGCTATATTTTGTTTTGAAAATTTAATTTTTTCCTCATAAAAATGTCGATAGTCACTCATATTTTATGGTAGAGTCTATGATGATTCTTCAATATGTGTGTTGAAAATAATATGGGTCTAGTAGTTTATAAAACTTTACTAGACGAATTTTGTCATGTTGTCAGTAAATAGTCATACACTTAAAATTGAGAAATGTGAAAGATAATAGCAAAAAGCTAAGTGGCATTTTCTAACTTTATCAGGAGAAAGTTGACACTATTTTAAAAGTGAAGGTTGCAATGTTAAAAAAAACAGATTGTTATCTTTAGTTACAAAAGTTAATTAATTAAATTGATTGTTAAATAACAAGATAACTAAAGAGATAAATAAAGAGACATAAAAAAGTTAATTTAGGTTAAATTTATAAGTAGAAGGTATCTAACTTGTAATTGGATTTATTTACTTTATTATTTAAAGTCCACACAAACATAATGTCCAAACATTTAATCCCGGAATGCATATTATAATTTTTAAGCCCATAATATTATAGTTATGTTGAGAATAGGTGTGGGTGTGTGTGTTTGTGTGTGTGTATATATATATATATATATATATTACATACTATATATCATTTTACATTATATACCTTACTTATTTATTCATTAGTAGAAATAACAACAAAAAAAATTGGACTGCATGATAATACGGGCTTGCACCATGGAGTTTTTTTCTAGATGTAGATATGAGTACAAAAGTAACAGTTGTCCTTGAAACAAAGTGGTAAAGGGGGCTCCAGCCAGCTTAAGTCATATTGGACAATGTTTTGATACTAGCTTGAGCAAAATGATTGTTTTTGTCTTTTGGTTTGTTCTCTTACCCAATTATTAACATTTATGGAACTGAGATTATGTACACCATCTTTCTTTATATCTACATTAGTGAAGGGAGTGTGGGAAGCCATATGGAAATAACTACCACAGTACCTACATATTTAAGGGAGTCAAACCCTGACATCCCTGTCACTGGAAAACCAGACCATATTACATACCTTAGTGCCCACCAAAGATAGTTGCTTGGGGTTAAGTGGATTATTATAGGTCAAGTTAATTGGTAGGCCATAGAATATTAATAACTAATTTTTAGAAGTGTAGAGAAAAATTGAAAATAAATTAAATCTTAGAAATAAATACATTTTATAATGCTCTATTAAATGATGATTTCTATTATGTTTGAAATGGCTTGGTTATGAAATGATGTGTCTACTCTTTCACTTCTTGGGTTCTTGGACAGAGCTTTTTGGCAGGAAGGCCAACATTCACTACTTATAGCATCTTGAAACTGATGGCAAAGAGTGCCCAAAATAACTCCACCCACCTAGCATGACACATAAATATATATATACACGTCAGGAACTTACATCATGCTAAAACATTTTTTCTATCCTTCACCTACATTATATTTTCAAACTACATTTAAAAGAAAAAGTCAATGGAAAAATAGCAATAAAAGAATAACCAAATAATATCTTTTATATTAAAATATTATTTGACAAACTAACTCTCTTATTTAAAATAAAACCAGTTAGCTTTGAAGAATAATGAAAAAATATATGTATATTAAAAAATGAACACAGTTTGACTAAAGATGTAAGAAAATTGCATTTGAAATCCCTCCAAGATTTGTAAATATGCTTCAAAAGAAGTCCACCAATGAAAGGAGAAAAATGTATGTCAGTTTGCTAAACAGTAAAATGTCATGAAAACATGACGTATCTGTGTATACAAATCTTAAGTCAATTCGCGTACCAGTTAAATTTCACATAACAATAGCCAATATTTAGTTGTTTTAACCATTTCAACTAAAACGGAAATTAATTTAGTATAATTTATTAAATGGAGCTCTTTAGGGAAAACCTCTATTCCCTTTTGAGGTAAATTTTGTTGTACATAGAAGAAGGTCCATAATATGAATATTCCTTTTGTGTTATTTTTTTTATTTTTTTTAGGTGGGTACATTGCCCATTTCATCTTCAGTACTGACAAGTTTCGAAAGAATAAAACAAAGGTTTAGCTGTAACTATCGATTTTCTTCAAGAGACAGAAATTTAAAGTGTGAACTGTGCTCTTCTTTTTATTTAAAAAAATCTTATGGTGTTTGATCTTTTTATTTGTTTCCATTTCTCTTTCCTGTAAATTATTCCATTAATAATATAGTTAGATTTATTAAAATTAGAGAGGGGTTCCTAGAAATTAAGTTCTTAGTTAAGTAAGACAAGATTAAAAAAATTAATTAGTAGCAAATACAAACAATGAAACGAATATAGTTGACCTAAACATTTTTTATTTTTTTATTTTCAATTTACAAATATTTCTAAACTGTCTATTGGCCTACCAGATAAAAACTTTTAGAATTAATATATATGTTACAACAAGACTTAAACTACAATGAAGCACATAGGTGTTGCTAGCTTTTAATTATTTGGGAGAAGGAAGAACCATCTTATTAGCACTTTAAATTAAATAATGAAAATAATTTGGTGTCAAATGAACAACATGAATGATAGTAGAAAAAAGTTTTGTAAGTCATATAAATAAGATACATAAACCATTTAATTAAACCATAATTAATTGTTTCTTTGGCGGTGCTAAGTGTCTACCAGTCAAACACATCTTAGGATGGACGGGGTTGGGGGGCGGGGTGGGATGGGGGGGCTCCCAGTTAATGACGTGAGAGATGGAGTACTTCACAAATACAAAACTCCCATAATATATATATATATAATTTATAATGGCTTCAGATTAATGTGATCAAATGGAATTCAAAACAAGTATCAGAGAAATGAGCTCAATTAGCACCAGAAATATTAAGATTTATGAATCAACTAGTCACTTATTAAAATATAAGATATTTTGTGAACACACATTTTTAGCATGTGGTTTATATGCAGTGTAATGTAGAAAGTATTCATTTCAATTAATATTCCAACCTGTGTGTTAGCAACTTTAAACACAAAACACAAACAAAGTATCAAATATGAAATTTAATAAAAGATTAATTTATTCTTCTATGTGATACAATTTTGCAAGTAAAACTAGAGTAAGATTCACAATATATTTATATATTTAAAATAAGGTTTTACTAGCCAATCTCTTGTTCAAGTACGAATGTACATACTCAATTAAATAAGGTGTGCCTAAAATTTTGAATGTTGCATTTATATGCAAAATATTCATAAAAAAAATCTTGCCAGGAAATGAACCTTGGACACAGACAAGGTATACCAAACTCACGGCCTCTATGTTAAAATGGCCGTGCTCCTTGGGAGGGCTTGAGGGCTTCAGCATGGGGATCTCTACACGCCATCAAGGGGCGTTTAAAAACATTCCTTTTAAACATGGTTTCACTAGAGAGATGACACAAATATCCTTCAGCCCACTTTCACAAAGCTAGGTTTAGATAGTCACCCGATCCCCTCTTCACATATTCCTACCTCACAAAGAGTTTATTCAAACTTAGCATTATGATCACAATGGTCCCTTTATGACGAACATGTTAAAAGTGAGTTGTTTAAAAAACGCACATTCTAAAGTGCTTTTATCACTGAGCATTGACGAACCAGAGTGTTGATGGACTCAACCTGGCTCAAGGAGTGCAGCAACATTTATGTAAGGCTGAGGGTCTGGTGGAAGCCTTATATTTGACTTCGGATCACAGATAATTTTAAGCAAGAGAAAAAAATATATCACAATTACTTCTTTATATGGCAAAAATATAAAGATTAAATATAAATTTAGAATAAAATTTAAATGAAACCGTTTCATGGCCAACATTTTCAAATGTGTTGGATTAGTGAATTTCATGGTTCAAAGTATAGTTAGCACTTGTGTTTGCT
Organism: Timema californicum; assembly: GCA_902141385.1. Lineage (NCBI taxonomy): Eukaryota > Metazoa > Arthropoda > Insecta > Phasmatodea > Timematidae > Timema > Timema californicum. The sequence goes on along the minus strand of CABFOW010001094.1, from coordinate 97,120 downwards.
CTAAGTACATCAAAATATATATATTTTATCACTGCCCACGATTCATGAAATGGCAACTATAATTTATAATGTCTTCAAATATGTAAATTATATAAAAAATATTACAGATTATTATTATTATTATTATCACTCCAAATCAATGTAGGTACCTAAATAAATAGAAAGACACAGTGCGCAAAAAAAAAATGCTGTTCCAAGCAACTTGGCTGTGTGTTCTTTGTGGCGATAGTTGAATTCAGAGCCCACCGTGTGTACTTTGTTGGATGTATTACATACTGATATATATATATATATATATATATTTGCAATACCTTCCTTGCCTTATCAGATGAACAATAATATTCTTTAATTGAGTAAAGAGAGGGAGCAACATGATGTTAAGTGTGACATTATTTAACTTTCTCATATAAATCTTTTGAGCATTAATCCACTACAGTTAAACAAGATTAAAACAGTACCATTCATTAACCCTAAAGGGTAGCATGCTTGCCTTGCATAATTCTACTATGGCAGCTTATAAGATAGGGCCATTGTGTAACACATGAAAGTAAGCTTGCTATCTTTCGCACTGTACATATATTAAGAATGCCTGGGGATAATGGGGTTTTCTAGAACAAATATGGTAGAATTTGTAATATTATTATTATTAGCACCGCGTCTTACTACCCATTCGGGTTATACACACTTACGCTAATGTGTAATGGTAGGGTGATTGTGAGATGAAATGGAGGACCTACAGCTTAACGTGGGATCCGAACCACGGTGGAGGCCTGGCATTCTCCACATTCACAAGATGTCTTGTCAGAGGTGAAGGAAGGGTTTGGTAACCAGATAAATCTGTACCGGGACCGAGGATCGAACCCCGGACCTCCAGCACAGAAGTCTGACACCTTACCCCTAGACCGCCAGGTCACCATTTAATGGCAGATAGCTTACTAAATATTGTGTGATGAATAATAATTGGTAGGGGTGATACTCATTTAATAAAAGAAATGGAGCTATTTAAACAAAAAAAAAAGTTTACTCAAGATCTCTCTATACTTTAAAAATCTACTTTAAACCAACTATCTTCCTCCATTATCCCCTTTGTCCCTACAGCCATGGATGGCTTTTATTATTTACATCACATCTCACTATCTGTTCAGGTTATACTGGTACAAAGAAAAATGTACATAAATAATTTCCTGATCTATGTTTCCATAAAAAGCAATGAAAAATTAGTCAGCATACCTTGTGGATGAAGTGGGTAGTCATCCCCCGATTCATTTTTATTTCCCAGTTGAATTTCTTGACACACCTTATAAGTTTTAAAAGGTTGAGGTTTATTGTATTCTCCCATGACTTAAGTCAGCTGTTATATGCGCTGAGCAATCCACCATCAACAAGTGCACTACTATAGGCTTGAGTTGCAATTTCAGGCTACACTACACTCCATGTCCTACAAGCAATTTTCACACACTCCAAACATTTCCAGAGGAACCTTCCTCTCCCTAACCCCCTTCCATGATCCCACCAACCTCCACTTGCAAATATAGAAGCTACACAAATTATTCTTGGCAACACCATCTGGTTTAGACAATATTGCGTATGCTAAAAGAGCCTAGGATTTTTTTTTTATGGCATTGTGCCAGAACGAGTGTAAAAAGTTTATCTTCAGGAATGATTATCCAATTTTTTCCTCGTTCTAATACTTTCTTTTTATTTAATATTCCTCAGTATGTAGATATGTGGATATTTTTAGTGCCAGTTAAAGATAGACATTAGTGCTTTGCCAGACTAAGGAGCCAAAAACTAACACCCAACAGTTGTCGTCATAAAACACATTTTCAGTTAACACAATCAACCGAGTATGTCACCTGAGCCATGTTTGGAAGTCATAAACAAAAATAACATGTATGGCAAAGACTACATTTTTAATAAGAAATTCTGTGTAATATTCTATTATTTTCTCTGTTTGTTTCAATTAAATTCATATTCATGTGTGTGTAAGACCTAGTTAGTATCTTGAAATTATTTCTCCAATTCATTTGGAATATTTATAATTCATTGGAGATAGAAACCAATTCATGTGTTTTTAATTGCTTTACACATACATTTTTGTTTTTATTCATGGGTACAAGTTTTAAAAAAATGTGTGTATTGTGATGTGACATGTTCAGTGCTTTACTGTTTGTGTGCAGAATACAGATATACCTTTGCAAATATGCACACTCCCAGATATACATTTTAAACTAAATCATTGGAGTCATTTTCAAAATATTTTGAATTTTATAAAATCACCTATCAATAGACGGCTCCTTAATAAATTTGTACCCTAAACTAAATAAATAGTGTTATTTGGGAATTCAAATACTTCCTAGATATCTATTTTAAACAAAATTGTTAGATCCATTTTAGAAAATTTAGAATTACCCCCCTACCCCCCACCAAAAAAAACAACTCATCAGTAAACTTATCTTAATTTGAGGATTAAGGTCAAAATTTTAAAAAAAAAGTCTTGATGTTTTGTCCTCTAACATTTAGATATACAATTTGAACAAAATTCATAAAATTGTTTCAGATCTGTGGCTGGGAAAGGACAGAGAGAATTGTAAAATCCACCTTTTTGAGTTCAGACACAAATAAAACATAGATTCATCATAATCTCGAGGCAAAATCTTTTTCCATTTTATTCTCCTCTCACCTCCTTAATCCATGCATCCTAAAATCAATAATTTCATTTATGATTTTAAAAAAAAAGTCAAATATTTACTTTTGTATTTATTTTAGAATTTGATAATTTTTTAACTATATGCAATAACTGTATTAGGAGAGAAAAGGGGGGTGAGGGGTTTGTCCAAATTTGATCTATTACTGTGCTTTCCCATCCTCTACCTACACTAACTTTTTCCATTTATTTGGGGTATTTAACACAAACTTACTGAACCAAGTGATTTTATCAGCACATGACCTATAAACTAACTTAAATCTGGAACAAACACAACATCCATCCCCTGGCCCTTAAGTCATCACTGTGAAAGAGTAAGCCCATATTTCAACAATGATACATTTTTTAGCCATGCCAAGACACCTAATTTTGAAACGTACGAGTAGCGATTCGTTAGCATATTTTTCTCATCTCGCAAACCCCTAAATTTTGAAACTCCTGCGCTGTGAAAACTGACGTCATACGATCGAATAGCGAGCGGATTTTACCCGCCAGCCTCAAACAGTGCGAGACATGGCTGTCAAGTAGAGCATAATATAACAACATGGATGACATCCCCCGCTTCAGTTGCAACCTTCCGAGAATGATTTTGTTGAAATAAGCCTACCATTAAACAAAAGAGGTTTACAAAAGCAAAAATATGATTGATTTCTACACTTTATTCAATCCTTCAATAAAAATATTTGTTTGGGTGAAAATTTAATGATATATTTTAATTTTTCCAAATTTATTCAATCATCAATTTGGCTGAGTCGGTATAGTGACATTTTCATGACCTAGAGTTCACATGTTCAAATCCTGTTATCCCCAATTTTGTTTTGCTCTATCAGACTTTATACTTTAATTTTAAATGATTGTATTAGTAAGCATATAATTTGTTTTAAATATTTCTTCTAAAGCAGGCCCATATACAAGGTAGTTAGGCCAACATAGACTACCATAATATTATTCTTAGAAAATAATTTAACAAGGTATTACATTAAAAAAACGGTATATTAATTTTGAAACTTTGTATGTTGATGATTATTTAAAAATTAAATTAATGGGTTTTATGAGAAATTTTTTTACACATTTAAAAATATTGGCTAAGCAAGCTAATTATTATTCACATAGTAAAAAACCTTTGGTCAATATTTAGGTTTTAAAAATAGATGCAAAAAAAAAATATTTTTTTACTGCATTCTAATTATTAACAAGGGATCTAAATTCAGACAAAAAATTAAAATACTATAATCAAGGTGGGATCAATCTCGTGAACTTCCGAGTTTCAGACAAGCACACTACCAAATGAGCTAAAGTGGATATTAGTACAAGAACGGTTTAACTTCTACTCATATAACCTGAGAAAATTTTGAGACAACAAACTTAGATGCAAGCAAACGGAAGAAGATTTTATAATAAAACAAACCAAATTGTTTTACATGATTCACTCAATACAATAATAGTGTTTACTTTCAGTTATCTATCTTGTATAATGGCGTGTTGTAGCATGCCATTGTCTCAATTATTTGGCACATCATGGTTTTACAGTGTTGTCAGATTGAAAAATCAGTCGCAAGCGAAACAACGCAAACACCGACTTGCACAACAGTAGAAACCTTTAAAAAATTAGTTCTGTTTTGGTACAGCCTGCGATTTGCGAGTTCATTAATCGTGAATTTGCTCGCTAGCGAGTACTTTCGCAAGTTTCAAAATTAGGGGTCCAAGCATAGAACCCGGAACCTTGGCTCAGTAGACAGACACGCTACCTACCGAATGAGCTAAAGCGATGGACTACCTAAACTACTCCTGGTGCACTTATTCTAAAACTAAGCTCTTCATCCATGAACCTTTGGTTAGGCCGTTAAATATCTTGGTGTAAATATGGTGGATCAGTAAGTACCATTAAAAAATGACAGGCTTACCCTTTATATAAAGTATAGTTGCATCATAGCTATCCTCTTGCCAAACCAATTAAAATTTATAGAATTCCTAATGTGAATATACATTTTTTCACGAAATATATTTCTATCAGAAAGATATTTATAAATTTGATGGCATGCAGGTACAGGCTCTATCACCACCCTACACTAAGCAACTAAATCTCTATTGTGATTTATTACTCTCACTATTGGACTAATTTGTTTATATGGCCCTAATTTGAGCATTTAAATTTGTTTTGGTACTTATTTAACTCAATGGAGTAGACACATGGAACTAGTACATATGATAAGAAAGAGGACCAATGGCTGACTAAAGGTTGATTCACATTGATAGGACTGTGCGCAGACTGTGCTGGGACTGTGTCGTGCTGCCAACAATCTCGAACAAGTCATTCCCATAAGAGTTACCTTGTAAGACCGTTTTTGATTCACACTCATAGGACTGTGCTCAGGCCGTGCTGTGACTGTGTCATCTTGGATCGTTTCAAAAGTGATTGATTTCCCAAGGTCACAGTCCAGCACGGTAAGAACACAGTCCCAACACAGTCCTATCAGTGTGAATGTAGATGATGTCGCCTTAATGTCGCCTTAGTGTCGTTTTACCTACTTCGGCTTCTTCCGGCAAGCGGCGAACCTTCACGAAGGTTCTTATCTACAATCTGACAGGGCTGCAGAACATTCCAACATTGTTAACACAACTGTGTGCAATAAGCCAAAACAATGGATGAAGAAAACTTAATGATGTTGGTTTAGGAGTATGAATGATTGTATAATTCACAGCATAAAGATTATGATAATAATCTCACCAAAGAAAATATTTGGAAGGAGATAGCTGACAAACTGAATGCAAGGGGTTTCTGTAAGTTTTACAACTTCGGGACACTCATTCTAAAATATTTGTGAAACTTTTGATGGTCATCTCTGGGTCGCCCAAATATATTGTGGAGTTCTCCTTCTTCTCTTGCTCTAAACAAATTGTAAGCTCAGTATTTTCTTCGTTTTCTCCTCTTTTTATCAAGCGAAATAAGATAAAGCCAACATGCAACAATCACATTTTCCTCTGATCTATGTCTACAATTGCCGATGAGCAAAACAATAGCGCTAACAGCACAGTCTCAACACAGTCTCATTGGTGTGAATGCTAGCGACACGACACGACACAGTACCAGCACAGTCCTACTAGTGTGAATGGTAGAGACACGACACAGTCCTAGCACGGCCTGAGCACAGTCCTACCAGTGTGAATCAAACTTTACGGAACTGTTCAGTTCACTTAAAAGAATATTTTTCTTTTTTCTCACATGCTCTGAAATGTATTGTTTCATAACAGTTTATTTTATAACATGATCTGACATCAAGTAGGCCATGAAATTCTCATTTTTATACAAAGCTTGTTTATTGTTTGCTTTGTTTATAGTGTGGTTATATCTGGATTTAATCTAAACAAAAAGGAACCATAATCGCGGGAAAAGTGTTTTGCTAACAAAATAAATTGAAAATTTATTAGTAATTAGTGATCCAGAAATTGAATGACATTGAAATGCAGTCAGCTAAAAATAGGAGGCTTCGAGGTAGTGGTAAAAAGAATGAAATCAAACCTAAATGCTATTATAAATAAAGGAATGCTAGCTGTTGATAGGCAAGATTAAGTACTGGCCTCCTTCCCAACTATGTGTAAAAAAAATATGAAAGAATACAGAAAAATATTCGTAAAAAAAATGAGAGAATACAGAAAAATATTCGTAAAAAAAATGAGAGAATACAGAAAAATATTCTTTTATCTAATGAACATGGTTATGTTTAATTGCTATGTAGTTTTAAAGAAAGTGAACCAGATGAAAATTCATTTTACTTAGATTTTAGACTGGATTTTGAAGAATTACTCCAAAATGTCAAACTTCCTGAATGTTAAGACACCTGGACCACCTCCTTACTCAGATGATCCTTTGAGGTTTCAATCTGAGAGATGGGCTCACTTTACCATGCAAATCCTTCCAACTACGGCTAAATAATTTCCATCAAGACCATGCAAGGTTTGTAAGGCCCATAAGAAGATATCAGAGGTCAGGTGGTTTTGCAAGAAGTGCCAGGGGCTTATTCATCTTGAGGTATATTTTGAGGCTTATCATACCCTAATGAATTATTAAAGTGGTTTTGTATCAGTATGAAACTTTTAAAAAATAATTTAATTTAACTCAGAAAAAAAATTATTTTGAAATGCTGCAAAAATAGCCTATTTTACATGCATTTAATCCCTGCCACTGTGTACAGTTATGTGAGAAAATATTACAATCTTAGTGGAAGATGTGTGTTTTAGAAAATAATCAGCATTATACAAAGTTTTAAACCTAATTTTCAATAACTAAATTTATTTAAAAAAATGTTAGTAGAACAAAATTCAACACATAAATATCTCCCACAAAAAAAAAAAAGTATATTTATTAAGCAGAAAAATAAGATAGTAGTACAAACTAAACACACCACGAATAAAAATCTAGATCACAAATACATGCATAATAGAGTTAATAAATGAAGCCCTGGTGAAAACTTTTTTTTTTCAATCTCAAAAATTATTATTATTTTTTGTTTGTCTTTTTTTAGAGTTGAGAGATACACAATTTAAGTTTTGATGTCCCCTAACTTTTCTAGGCTTTTCATGACAACAAGTAGTGCGGACCTATCCTCAAGATGTTTCTAGTTTATTCCATTGCAAGATCGGGAGTTCATATGACCCTCTCTTAAAACTTTTTCTATTGAGCTATTAACTATTTTGTTGGCCGTAAAGCTGTCAACATTTTCTTTGTATTTTTATGTTAGTATAAAAATTGATACTACTGGGTGGAATTCTTTTCTTAAGACCATTAAAAATGACTTGAATTTAGAGAAAATTCGTGAAGATTTATTTATGATATTTTATTGTGTCATAATTTGTTGGAGACTAGTTAAAGCTTTATTGCCAGGAAATTGTGCTCCAGAAAGGCGAAACGACTTGTTTTCTTTCATTATAATGTGAGCTTACCTGTTTAACCCTGTGTGTTTATGAATTACTTTGTGATTTATTGTAAACAAAATATCTAGCTGCCTTTTCAATGCTTGAAACACTGAGCTTTATCTAATGACTTATGTTTATCATCTATAAAAATAATAATTGTTTCTCTTACTGTGTCAGGTCTAAGTGCTTTGACCTTATTTTCAACAAGAAACTCCCGGGATTCTTGAACATAAGATATTTGAAGTGGTGGGGAGTTAATCCACTAAATGTTATTAAGGTGTTGAGCAGTTACTCTTAGGTGGCAATAGGAAAATCTTACTGGTAACATCCAGGCTTAACTTTGGCAATCATGAATATATACAGCTCAGTGGATGCAGGATTCAAGTTTGGGGGGGGGCCTCAATATATGAAAGCCTATTTTTGAAAATATGTAAAGAAACTGTATTTATCAACTCTCAGCAATAATCATAGTTTTAGATTATTCATAATAATTATAAACGACTAACCAGTGATGTAGCTTGTAAGAGGAATACTAGGCATTTAGTTTGGTCATTACATTAGGTTGTATAGCTGTATAAGGATAAAATAAAATATGGAGGCTAATACAATTTAGAATTATGTTTAATAATTCCTAACACATGGTAACAATTTACGATTTTTACAGCTATTCTTTAACTTTATAATTATAAATAGTTAAATAGTATTTAGCATAGTAGTAATTTTAAATAAAACTAATACAAATGAAAGAAATAGTGTTTAAATATTGATTATATTATCAACACTGGCATTAAAAGTCTTGGGAAACCATAGTGTCAAAAAAATAAAA
>CABFOW010001094.1:54024-87082 GCA_902141385.1 Timema californicum | reverse complement strand
CCCCCCCCCCCTGGATACGCCGCTGATACAGCTATAGAATCATCCTGGGTATTTGCACTATTCACATAAACAATTGTAATTTTATATCCAGAAACAGTTGAAACACTTCTTGATAGAAGAACTTACCTCACATTGCAGAACATAAGGTATAATATTTTCTTCAGTCTACCCTACTATACCTTTTTATAACAAAGAGATTTCATACTTGACTTTTGTCCTATAACTGATAAGTACTTAAATTTATCAGTTGATGGACTTAAAAAATATATGTAATACCTCTCTCTAGTTAAGCAAATATTTCTTGACTCTAAAGACAAATGATTTACCTAAGTTTAGTGTCGAATAATAAAAATAATCCTCTGATACAAAGTGAGTTATTAGTTTCTCTAGAAAGTTGTTTCTATATCCTGTTTAAAGCTCTAAGTGAAATCATAAACCTGAAAATATACTTCACCGACATACATGAGTAGGTAAATTAAAAAAAAACTATGAGAAGTTTCCAAACCAAAGACATATAAAATTATAATCTACCACTTCTCGAAATAATCTCTAAGGGTCAGTTTCATAGTCATATTTAGTACGCCTCAAGTACGGCGCTATACTAAATACAAGACGACCCTTACCTGAATATGAATGGAATGGGCCAGTTTCATATGCGAAACTGGCCCATTCCATTTTGGTCAAGGTAGGGGTCATCCTGTATTAAGTATCGACTCGCACTTTAGGCATGCTAAGTCTGACTATGAAACTGACCCTTAGACTTACTTTACAAAATTAAAATGTTCTTTTATTCTGTAGCGCTTTTCCAAATGATCATACCATTCAAACAATTAAAGGCGGTAAGATTAATTAGATTTAATGAATACAGAGTTTTCTTTTTGGAGCACTTCTGATTGTTATTTTGGTAGTAAATACTTGACAGTGATACAAACCTTTGATCATTGGCCTTACATACCAATAGATCTTTTGGTTTAACTAATCAGTCTAACCCATGCTAATTTGTCATTAGAATATTTACTCCCTAACAGTAGTCTTGATCAAAGTAGTAACTTCCATTGAGTAACAGTAATGATTAGTATATATATATTTTTTTTAAGTGAAATGTATCTTATATTATCTGTGTGGGCTCTTCACGTATTTTTAGTAATGAAATAGGAATGTAGAAAGTAAAATAGAGGAAATTTAACCTTATTTTCATATAAGCAGAGTGAAAAGACTTTTAGGCAAAACCAGCCAATATTTGAACCTCTACTACCCCATCATTGGCTATTTAGATCAGAAGGTGAATTAATCCCTAGGCCTTGCACCCATAATTTCAAGTAGTAAAGAAACAATAATTTCAAACGTATTTTGTATTTTCCAAAAGTAAATAAAAGTATGATCAGTAGTATTATTTTATTTTCAGTAAACTTATATTAAGCTAATTGTTTTTATTTAACTTAAAATTGCATTTTTTACTTTTTCGCAATCTCTTTGAGAGATAAATAATGTGAAGGTTAAAATATTCGAGTTCAAGATCTTGATGGGTGTCAACATTTTGTGAGCACCTGAACTCGAGTAACTAGTTTTAGCAATGCTGTCTGTCTGATACTATGACAGCCAAAACCATTTTATAGATCACTCTATAACTAGATATCTAGGGTTTCATATGATTCACCAGAGGTTTTTTTGTAATAATCTATCCAACCCTAAAATTAAGGGTAGTTTGCATAAGGGCAAAAAGAGAAAAAAATTCCATTTTCTAAAAATTGGCTTTGACCATTTTTATTAAAACTTGTATATTAGAGACTATTTGACACTACTAATAAAATGGGTCATCAAATTTTCCCATGAAAATGACTTTGAGGGCACTTTACAATAGCGGAAGATTTCAATTATGATAATCTCCACAACTATTTAGAATAAGACATACCTTAAAATTGCAAAATTGTAGGACTTTTTTTTTTAATCAAATAGTCACCAATAGATAGTTGGCATAGAGGAGAATGGAGTTAGCCCATCATGTAACTCTTAAGGTACAATTCCAGACCTTGTGGCATTTAGATAAAAACACAAAAGGCTTTGATGATTCTAAAAATCATAAAAATATAAAACATGACCTATCCAATATGGGGGCAAAAAGTTTTATTTTTAATTGTTTTTGTGGTGAATGACATTTTTTATTTATTTTTATCCAAAAACTTATTTAGCCTATTTTTGCCAAAGTTGAGTGTATTTGTTTAAATTTTATATTTTAATTACTTGAACAACTGTTAGTGTGATAGATGTGAGTAGTCAGACATGTGTAGTTAGTGAAAAAATATTGGTAACTTTTGCTATTCTATTCTGAGGGACCAACAGTGTAAAATAAAATGTGAAGTGGGATTAATAGTAGCTACTAAGTTAACATGTTTTATTATGTATGATATTACAAAGCACACACAGCCGTAGAGTATGTAGGTCTTGTCTCCCAATAATCTAGAACAGAGTCATGTCGATACTTTCCCTGACTGAGGGCCACATAAGTTCTTGGGACATTGGTTGGGGGCTAATATTTTTATATTAGCCTAGTGCCCAAATATAATAGAAACAAGAGCTTTATTTGTTGTTTATTTAAGATATTTTATGTATTTCAATTTAAGCTGGTAGGCTGCACAAAACAAACTCGGAAAACTAGGGCAAGCGGCCCGCGGCTTAGCTATGCCTGATATAGTCAATTTTTTCCTCTCACCAAATAAGTATTTGGTCATGTTCACTGATAAGCTGACCAGTATCCCAATCTGGACTGGTGAAGATCAAGAGGCCATATGAGTAAAGCATTTACTAGACAATGAAATTGTGAAAATTAGATTTTAAAAGAAGAGTATTAAAAACTGGCAATAAAAACACTGTTATGAAACAAATCTCTAAATGAACTATTATTATTATTAGCACCGCGTCTTACTACCCGTTCGGGTTATACGCATCTAAATATACTTATACTAAAGTAATTATTTGTAGGAACTTGAATGCTTATTTTAACAAAAATGAAAAAAAAACTATGTGTTTTTACAATATTTAGGTGTTACATATCTGTCAACACACATCACTAGATGTTTACTTGGTCTGCCTCTATATTAGACTGTTTAATGCTCTCAAGCATGAATTTTTCACACAACAAAATATACAGAATGCCCGGTATCTATAAATGTAGTGACCTATTTCTAATCATCAGAGAAATCACCACTATGGTGGCTGTTAATATAAAATAATCCCTCTTAATAGAATGGTACCAGATTAAAAAAAACCCACAAAACATAAGGATCAGGGACATAACTGAACAATTACTAAATACCAAATCTAATCAACATATTTAAAATATGTAAATTATGATTACAGAGTTGTTTACTTGCGTTGGGGATACAAACTAAAGTATTCAAAGGGACAATATAATGTTAACTACTTAACTAGTTATATTTTATAGTTTTATCAACCAGAATAACAAAACTTTAATCAAAATGATCAATGTTACAATGACAGACAACCTCTGGTTTGATATAGAAAATATGATTATAAATTTAAAATTACAATAAATAGAGCAAAAATATGAATGCAAACACAATCAAAGAATTAAGAATACGAATGAAATTATATATAAAACCTAGTGCAATTTTAAAACTCTGATCGGATGTGTTATACTTATTAAATAGAACATGAAACTTTGTTGTTCACCTGTAAAAGATAATAAAGCAAAATGTGCAGGACAAACTGGCTTACTAATGTTACAAACTGACAGCGACTTTGTGCCCAAAAACAATACTCCAACCAAAACTTTTAATTGAATTGTACGGTAATTACTACTCAAAACATTTTAGTCAAAAGATTAAAATCAGGATGGTGGTAATTTATAGATACATAAATCAATTTATAATATCTATACAGTTATTATGAGAATAAATGCATAAACAACTATATCATCAAAATATATTTTATTATTTATTTTTGTTTAATATCTTATTAGCCATCCGAACTATTTTAATATAACGATGCTTGTGTAGTAGGAATACTAAAACCTTAATTTAGAGAAAATGCACATACATTTGTCTTGGGGGAAAGAAGGAACCCAACTAGAAACCTAAACAAGTACACTCTTCCCGGATACAAATCATCACAGGTAAGCAGGACTAAACGAGCTTAATATTTAATTTTTGTGCCCACCAGTGCAGGGTTTTATTTTATTGAAACTGTGTATATCACTAGAAAAATAAAGTCTGGTATGTGAAAAGGATAAATTAATATTAAAATATTTCTTATAAGTTGTATATGAATTCTAATCTTTTCATTTACTTGGGGTCAAAAGCTCAAAAAGGCACTATCACTCCTAAATTTTCTTAAGTGTCTTACAATAAATATATAATTCCTTTCTTCAAATTAATATGCCACTGTTCATTTGATCTTAAGTATTGATAAGTTACATTACACTCACCTGGTTCAGAAACAACATAGCTGACATAGCACGACCCATCTTTTCTGTCTTTGAAGTCAATTTCAGCCTTGCTAGGACCCTCAACAGAAATAGCCAATGAGCCTGCACCAGCCTCTCTTGTCCATACATTAAACTCACAGGGCTGACCCTGTTCGCCTCGCTCAAGACCTGGCCCTCCAGCATGAACACGATGAGCACCCCCATCTTTCAGTGGACCCACCGTAAACTGGAAGGGAGAGCCTACAACAAACACCATACAGCTTGTATTAAAATTGTTTTGTCAATATATCAATCAATCGAAAAAATGATTAGTAATATGATTAAATTATTTGTATGTGCATCACATATTATTTTGGGCTGTGTGCATATGTACTTCAATGAAGCATGAATAGTAGATGTAAGATTTAAATAAAATATGCCCCCATTTGCATGGAAAAAGAGTTGGGAACTATTTAGGGAAAAACACCCTAAATACAACCAAGTGGGATTCAAACACCAATATTCCGGTCATTAACAGTACAATCTATTGCAAAAGCGAATGCCTTAGAATACACAACCTCAGAATCTGGCAATATTACCAATGTTGATATCCAATTTATCAACCACTCAACTCAGTAATAAAGGATAATATTACAAACAGTGGTGGAATTCAAAAATTTTAACAACCGGTTTTCTTTCATAGTGAAAAATAAAAACAATAAATAGTTTATTGAAGTTATTTATTACCTTCCTTAAAATAATTCCAAATCGCTAATTGATTATCATCATAAACTTCCAAGTCCATAATAAATACATGATCGAAATGAAAATCTGGTGGAATGTAATAGGAGTACAGAGTCAATTTTAGAGACCAAACAGAAATTCACAGTTCAATGAGCATGTATCTCTATTAAAAGCCAAATGAATGACAAATTTATGTATTTCCCATCACATCAAAAGCTGAGCAACTGGGCCATGGATAAGATAATAATATAAAAATGCCACTCTACTGTTATCAATTAGAACCATAGTGTAATAATGCAAGTGCTTGCGGTGCTAGTGCCCAGAGCTGAGAGAATCGATAAAAATGGTTAGGCTATAATATGTCCCTCGTGGCTCGATAGTAATGATGAGTATCGATTACTAAGTCAATAAGACCAAGGTCGATATTAAACTTCCTCCTCAAATTTTATTAAGGCAGCACATTACTATTATGGTGGACCTGAAAGAGATAGGGTGTGGTGAGGTAGATTGGGAATAACAAGCTCATGATTGTGATAGGTGGTGTACTTTTGTAAGTACATTAGTTAACTTTCTAGTTCCTGATGCCATAGAGTAAGTAAAAGTAAGTAAGTGAAGGTAATAATAGAATAATTTACAAATAACAGACTAGGCCTATGGTTTTTGTATTTATTTCCACGCATTTATCTTTTGTTCCGGAGGAAAATTAATTTTTCTTTTATGAAAAATAAAATAAAGATCCCAACAATTTGCAGCATTTTCTATTGGTGGTCAATTAAAACTCTAATAAATGATACATCTTTATTGAAATACTGTTTTACTTTTGACTTTAATAGCTAAATTTGAAGAATATATAGATAAAATATGTTACATAATTTGATGAAAAAAGTATTTTCTCTATGTTTCTTGATAAAAATTACATTTGATTTACAATAGAGTAGTTAAGTCATAGCTACAACCAAATATGTTTCAGCTAAGTAGTCAACTACAAATACTTCAAGATATATTTTACCCAAAGTGAAGTGTTTTTTGTGATATTTTATAATTTGAACACATTATTTATTTGTATATTTATAAAAAAAATATATGTAGCAAATTTATTCGGATTTGAGAAACTAAAATAAAATTTAATGTAATAAAGATTCCTTCCATTTATGTTGTATATGTAAGATTCTGTAAGGTATTCTGAATTGTGGGATCGAGTTAAAAATTTAAAATCTAATAAGCATGCTACTTTGAAAATTATATTACAACAAAGTAGCCAAGATTCTTAAATTTATTTAAAAACTTGGTGTTGCACTAGCAACAATACTTCCTAGCATTTTTTTTCAGTATGTTACACAAGTTTATTCTGAAAGTTTTATTTCATTAAACTTTCAGAATGTTTACTAAAGTTACAAATTAATAATAAAAATTATAGAATAGGATTAAAAATGTGTATATATATATATATATGAATAAATTTAAGCAAATTTATTATGTGCAAGCAATATAAGTTATCTTAAAAAAGTTGTCTTACTAACAAAAGAAAAAAGTTGAGCAAGTACTAAAATATTATTGTCATAATTTTCTAAGTTACATACCTGGTATATGGATTTCCTTGTATTTAACAGATACTGTGTGCACACCAAGCTCTTTGGGAACAAAATGTACTGCATACAACCCATCTTCAACTTCATTTATTTCTGCATCTTCTGTCACTCCACCAGGTGACGTTACTGTTGCTGTTAGGTCAAATGATGTTATACCTGAAATAAAAACATAACTAATATTAAATATATTCCAAGACTTTTTAATTTCAGCAATAATTTGATAATTTATCTTGAAAATTCCCTGTGATTAGGAATATAATGGGAATCCAATAGGTGCATCAAATATTGGTTTTGGTTCATTAAGATAGCTTATAAGCTGGTTTAACATTAAAACCATGTCTTGGATATGAATTTGAACCCTAGAGTAGCGTATTAAGTCAATGCTTTATAGTCCCAGCACCCTGTAGAAAACTGTGTTTAATATGTGTGGTTTACAAACTTACCTGGCATTTTGAAAGTAAGCTTGCACTCGCTGCCAACTTCAGTAATTGGGACAGCTTCTCTTTGTCTTTGGATTTTCTCTCTTTGCCTGTTTGATCCTTCACCAGCAACCTAGTTAAAAATGTTGATTATTGAAAGCTATAGTAAAATGAGTGTAAGCCAAATAGAAATTATGAATGTGCAGTAGTGGGGCAATAATTATCTTCAAAGTAGGATAGATAGTATTTCAATATTAACCAAACCAAATTTAAAGATAATATCAAAGAAAAGAAAATCAATGGTTTTATAAAGATATTGTGGAGCAGTATTTATCTGCCAAAGTTAAATTATATTGTAAAAAAGCTTACCTATTTAACATTAATGTGTAAAGTGATTTTCTTTTGATTAAAAGCCTTTTTTAAACACAAACACATTTAAAAGCGTGTTATAATTAAACTAATTACAAAAATTATACTCTAATAAACCATAACTTTTAAGACAGCTTATATATATCTATTGTTCTAATTTGGATGAATTTTTTGTTAGCACTTTACAACAAAAAATGAAATAAATGAATGGATCAGAGCTTTTGGTTTAAAACACATTTTTTAGTAAATCAAAAGAATACATGGGTGATCATTTATCTTTGAGCACAGTTATGATTAAAAAGATCAAAATCAAAGAAAACGATCACCAAACAACTGAAATTAAAAAGAGGAGAGAATAGTAAAGCCTATCAACTTATTAGAAAATTGTTCACAACTATACAACTTATTAGAGAACTGCTGAAGATAACACAAATTAAATTTAAATTAGAGCTTTTAGACATACATTTTTCTATCAAAGTAGGTAGAGTTGTGCCCTAAACTTCACAGCCTTCTAGTACATACAAAATTGCTTGACTCCAACTAAACTTTCACTTCAACAGACACAGCGAAAGGTTAATACACGTGTAAAAAGCCACACTGCAACAGCTGTAAGATCCAACACTACCCTCACCAGAAAGACTTTTAATAGTAAGTACACGAAGAAGAAATACTCCATCTGAGGCCACTTGACTGCAACACGTCCAAATTAATCTACAAACTTCAATGTAATTTTTGTGAGGCTGAATAGATTAGACTCACGACAGGACCTCTGAGTATAGACATAAACAATAACCGTTTCGATTCCAACCACAAAAATTTAGATAAAACAGTTTCCTTCTATGCAAACAGCCAGGCTGGTACAAGCCTTTCATGAAACTCGGGCAATACCGGAAGATCTGCACCCCCTCCCCCAATGTTAAAATAAGATTAAGATTTTTTATATTAAGATTCGGGGGGGGATTCTTTAGATTTAAAAAAAATTCTTATATCATGTTATTTGAATTAAAAAGAATTGACAACTTAAACCAATAACTAATTTTACTGAATAAAATGTCCATTTAAAATCATTTATTACTGTATTGTATTTTAAATTTATCACATTTTGCTTTGCTTTCAGCAAAAGTTTAAATTTAAATCAGAGAGATCTAGAAATTCTATTTTATTCATATCTATTAATAGTTAACAAATGTAACAGCAAACATTTCTATATTATAAACTGAAAAAAGGTGCAAAATTGGTATAAAACCTTTTGAAATAATGATTTTGTGTAGATTTAATATCGTCCTTTCAGTTGGTGAAATAAAATTTAAATAGGATAGGATTAATCAGTGAAAACGTACAATTACACCAAGTACAAGTGGGTGAGTACCTGCATGAGCTCTAATTAAATAATAGTTTTTCAATTTGTGTTCAGCTTCTAAATTCACTAACGACAGCATAATTTATTTACATAGTCAGGTGAAAAAGCCGGTAAAAATTCAACTGAAAAAGCATCAACATGAGCGCACATGTGTCGGCAGAGCATGTTGGCCGAGTGGATGTGAAAAAAGTGGGTAGTGCACAAGATCAAACTTGCATGCCTAGTGTATCTTTATGTATAGGTGTGCCTTCTATTACCTATAACTGTACTAATGTGTTTGGTGTGTGCCCTGCTACAGACAACTACCTTAATAAATGCTAATGAAATAATATTTTAATTTGTAAATTTCTTAAAAACCTAGTGCCCCGGACCATGACTGCTAACACCGAACATAATGACTTTGACTCCTGCTACACCATCACAGTACTCTGAGCATTTGCCTATAGCCACTTACAACAACTTTCAGCAAAGGATATTGGAACAAGAATATCAATGGGTAACCAAATACAGACTAACCGCAAGTTTAAACCTGAAATTATATATTTTCAAATATTTTTTATTTATTTATTATTTCAATTATAGTATTTTTTAGTCATATATATATATATATATATATTTTTTTTCTTGTTAGTTATTAGTTTTTAATCAAGCTATATATCTATTCAAGCCTCCATCCATCCTGTTGAATGAATGGGACCAAACTTCTAGTTTCTAGTTATTTTTCGAATTATTCATGCATTTAGTCCCCTACATCTATCTTTGTGTTTTATGTGTTATTTATGTTCTCCTCTATGTCACTTTAAATGAAAAAGAACTTGATCAGGTGGCCACATGGTTTAAAGGATCACCCTCATGTTTGACTAAACTGCCTATAGCAAGGATCGAGATTTGAATCCCGGTCAGGAGTACCGAGTGTGGTTTTTCCACTCTATCTCCAAGAAAATGTGTGTTAACACTTCCTCTAAATTCAACTTCCTCATCCCTAATTCATTAGCATATTTAGTACATATGTATATAACCTAAATAATTAGTAAGACGCAGTGATACAAATATATATATATAAAAGAAAAATATTTCAGAAAATGTTAAAACAATGTGAATGTGGGAAGAAGTTGGAAGTATGAAAAGTGTAAGAATAAATGAAGAGAGAAGTGTGTTCGTCCCTATCTAGGCCTAACCTAACCTTTCATGTTGGCTTCTTTAACTATCACTTACTTTACATTAATGTAGTGTTTCTAAACTGTCATATTATACATATCTAAGCCATTAAACAATAATTCAACTAAGCTAATGTGCTATAGCTGAGGAAGGATTAATATTTGAGGAAATTTACCTGCATTTGTGTGGAGGGAGAGTGGAAAACCCACACTTAATACAACCAACCAGGAGTCGAACCTTGAGCTCACCATTCTTGGAAGATTAGTCTAATGTAAGAGTGACCCCTTAGATCATGCGGCCACAGAAGCAGATTAAAATTTTCTTATTACTTCAATATTTTGGCATTATTATGTATGATTCATAGTTATGGTACCGTATAAAAACTTTATAAAACATATCTTGAAATTAAACTCCTTTAACATTATTGACAGTACAATTTATACTACAAACCTAACCTTAGCATATAGCAATACAAATAGAAAATTTCTTTTTCAGAAGCCCCTGGAATTTAAGTGCAGTCTCATATTAAGTGATTTCTTGAGCTTATCTGCAGAGGATGGCAAATTAAATTATTAATATAGTCTAACAGCATGGTATTACATAAATAGTTAGCAAATTCTTGCTTATTAGCACTAGTATATAACTAAAGATGTCACACAGAGCCTGTTGTATGATCATAAAATATATGTTAAAAAGATGATGTCTAAATTAGAACTCTCTCAAAGCACACAATAATCTATTCATGTATTAATGCAGTTAAACTGTATTAGCCATTAGTTTTATATAATACCTTGACTGTAAATGGTGAGCCATCAACATGATGGTCTGCAAACTTCAAATTGACTATGTAGTAGCCAGGTTCTGTTGGCTTGTAGGAGATGTTCAGTGTTCCATCTTCATTATCTTTGCATTGAATTTCTGCTTTACTGGGCCCTTCAATGGACAAAGACAGGCCACCATATCCTAGAAAACAAAACAAATTGGTGCATTTACAAACAATTATAGAAATTATATTAAGAGATGTCATTAAGTTATATTAAAATTAGTTTTAGATTTGGGAAATGAAATTTGGGTTATTAACTCACCAATGTCAGTTTAGTCTGGTTCTAACAGCCATACCCATGTGGAAAAATGCTAGATATAGTCAGATCTGGCAATATCGGATCTGGCCAGATCTGGGAATCCTAGGTCTGTTAAATCTCGGATCTGGACATTTTCACTCCGTTTACCACTTAACAGCAATTCCTTTAATAACTGTGCAGATTCCATATTTATTATTATTATTATTATTATTATTATTATTATTATTATTATTATTATTATTATTATTATTATTATTATTATTAGCACCGCGTCTTACTGCCCGTTCGGGTTACACGCACTTACGCTAATGTGTAATGGTAGGGTGATTGTGAGATGAAATGGAGGACCTACAGTTTAACGTGGAATCCGAACTACGGTGGAGGCCTGGCATTCCCCACATTCACAAAATATCTTGTCAGAGGTGAAGGAAGGGTTTGGTAATCAGATAAATCTGTGCCGGGACCGAGGATTGAACCCCGGCCGCCAGCACAGAAGTCTGACACCTTACCCTTAGACCGCCAGGTCACCAGTCAGATTCCATATTAAATAATGAACAAACTTCTAATATGGAATATCAATAATTCAAACCAATTATTTACTTTAACATGGTCATTATAGCTCTCAAACAATATTCTGTTGGTTTGACCTTGGCTGGTCATGTTTCAAATTAACAAAAACAAAAACACTTCACATTGGCTATTTATATCCATATCTAGAGTGCACATCGTTGACACACATAAGAATATTATTGTATTTCAATATATAGAAATATTTAGTAGTTAGTACAGGTATAGAATATGGTTTATAGCTTACAACGTGGCTGTCTGCCATAACACTGCTAAAACTAGCTATACCCTGATTTTTGTTGGAAGAACAGTAGAAAAAATTCAAACATATTTCTTTACGGAAAATATTGACAACATTTCTTCATACTACTTGTGTTATTTTATAGTTATTAATAGTATATATCAAAAGAGACAGCTGCAGATAACATGACTTTATGTACTTTATATATGAATATATTAAAATGGTTTTAGTAACTTTAGTAACTAACTTCTACTGTTCTTCCTGCCAAAATCATACTATAGTAGAGGTTTTCAACCACATTGGTAAAATGTGCTTCTGCTAAATAGAACTAAGCTAAATTTTAGAAATGAAAAAGCCAAAAAACATATATTCAAATGATTTTACAAATGTTAGATAATATTTTCATTATGATTTTAAGAAATTATGTAAATAGAGTTTTATATTTTATGCAAGTTATTTAAATTTAAATTTAAGATAATTTAACTATATTTTAGATTAAAGCTTAAACTATTCACTTTTATGTAAAGCAACATTCAATGTTTTTTCCACAGTAATATAAATGGTTAGTAATTTTAATGTTGAACAGGTTAAGCCAAATCTTGGACATGTCTATGGCCAGACCTTGTTCAGATCAGGTCATATCAAACCAGATATGTCCATATCTGTAGCAGAGCTGACCAGATATGGGGCAGATCTGGCCAGATATTATTTTTCCGGAATGGGTATGTATGGATTAAATCATCAATGCCACACAAATGATTTTTACGTGGAGAGAAATGTTTGAGCATGATGAACTTTACTTTGATTATAATGTACTTTTGAACTAGGCCATTTGCAATTGGTCTTACTCTAGCTGTAAGTTTCAAATATGATACAAAAGTCTCCCAAACAAAAAAAAAAGTATTTTTGAGACACCTAGATAAGTATGACCAAACTATCCATACAAGTAACTGTCCCCCAGTACTACTTATCCTGCATGATTCCACTATGGCACAGCTTAAAAGATAAGACCATAATGCAGTTTGTCAAGCGAAGACCGTTACCTTAGAGGGTGGATCAAGTGTACATTCTCATTACCTGCATTTCTTGTATCTACAGTGAAGGTGTTGTCCACGTGTGTTTTTCCTTCCTTAAGTGCAGTTCCTGTCACTTTCACTTTCTTTGCGTCGCCAACTTCTCTCTCACCTACATTGATTTTGAAAGGTGAATTGGCAATGTGTTTGCCAATCTTCTTTACAGAAACTAAATGTTCTCCTACTTCACGTGGTGTGAAAGAAATGCCTGAAAGAATAAATAAGAAATTTTACTGTACAAGTATATACTACAATAAAACCTCAATAAAACCATGAACTTAAAGAGAGATATATATTCATTTGTGGTTTTATAGACGTTTAATAGACTGGAATTAGTAGTAACCGCTAGCCATATCCAGATGGAACTTAAATCAATAAATGTCATTATACAATTGTGTTATTCAGCCATACAAATAATGTGTTGATTTGAAAGGATTTTACACCACAATTTTAAGACCTAGGTTTTACTTCAGCTTTGTCTTATTCTAACCACAGCCTAAGCAATATTTGTTATCATAAGCGCTGAAACTAGGGAGGGCATGAGTACTTTGACCTCCTCCCCGATGATTGCTAGAGGGATGGGACAATTTTTAGGAAAAAATGGTGGAAAGAATTAATCAGAATTAATCATGATACTTGAGACCAGTAACACTGAAAAAGTTTAAGTGTTCTCATCCTTTATTTGCATGGCTAAATATATTAGTTCCAATGTTTTGGTCAAACAAATTAGTATTTTATATTAAAACAATGAATTTATATTTATATGAGAAATGTAAATAAGTGTAACCTTTTTATAAGCAAACTTTTAGTTCAAACAAGTTCTGATGTTTTGATCAAACAAATTATGGATCTATATTAAAACCATGAATTAAAAAAGAGCAATACATATCAGGCTGAAATAGTGTTAACTGTACAAATTATTATGTTCATGAAATTGGAATATTATTGGTTACGAAATGATTTCCTAAGGCTGGGATCAAGAACTTTTCTCCACTTTTTTTTTACTTTTCTTCAGTCCTTTTTCAACGTTCTTATACATATAAACACATTATTTTTTAAATATACATATTTACGCACACACAAAACCTATCAAATAGTGGGTCAGTGGTAGAAGGTTATATTTGAATACTTTTTTTTTACTCAAAATATCTCAGCATGGATGTAACATCATTTTGCCTCCCCAGTCAAATGTTTCTGTGGACACACCCATCATGGTCTGACCTGGTTGTGTTATTTTGAGATAGTCAATCAGTAGGTTTATGTGATGAGCTATTTCTTTGGGAAGTTTAAGAACATAAAAGGTCTCTCAAGAAATTCTCTTCTGAAGCAAGATCATAAGTGAAAGTTAATTTTAAAATCAACATATCTAAATAAACGATATTATATATTAAAATATGACTTAATAGTTTTAGAGTACAAATTAACCATAGTAACTGTCCATTTTTTTTTTCAGGTAACAGGAATACTTAAGTTAATTTGCCTTATACCCGAATTGAGTGAGAACTAAACTATTAGTATGGTTGTCGTCTTAAAGTTCTCTAAACTAGGTTAACACATGGATCCTCTGGGGACACAACTGAAGTAAGGGGCATAGAGAACAAACCCCAGCTCAATATGAAGATAGTATGGCCAATTAAAAAAAATGTAAGGCTAATTTAATTTATACAACTGTAGTGTAGTATTGTTACTTTAGCAAGCAATAAATAAAAGCACTTTTTAAAAAAAAAAAATTTCAACTACATATTTGAAATAGTTTAAAAGTAACCAGACTTGTAAATATTTTCAAATTTGTAGCTGTAAACAACAAACTCTTTTTAGTGTATTCATAAATTTGAAAAATAGCACCTTGACACAGGAATTGAACCCAGGAGTTTTGGCTTAGCGCCCCAATGCTCTTTGACCCATAACATTCAATATTAAGTATGAACGAAAACCATACAACTGTTTCAGATTGGTGGTCAGGGGAACACACGCGCAAACACATGAGGACAGACAGAATTGTAAAATCCACTTTTTTGGATTCGGACAAACATAAAACATAAAGGTAAAAAAGTTCATTATTATAATACTTTCTATCTATATAATAAAGTAAAAAATGAGTTTCCAAATATTTTAAACAAAGTTTGGATTTGAAAGTGATAAGTGTTGAATTATAACGAGAAAAGGTTTATGTTCAGAGGTTGTAGACCAATTTAGAATAACTAATTAGCAGTTTTTTAGGTTTATCAATAATCATAAATAAACATATTACAGACTACGAACAAGAGACAACAAAAGCATACGTGTGTGGCAACAATCATGTTACTACTGTCTCTCCTCAGTCCCATGCACACACAACAGTATCACTTCCATTGTACACACACCTGCGCACCACAGATGTCACTACATTTATATTCGCTCTAATATAAATTTACCTACACTTCAACAATAAGAAAATGGAACTGTGAAGCGTGTATGAAAAAACAAAACGATAAGTTTATTTGTTTCGATCTAGATATGAGCCAAATATTCTTTCAGGTTTGCTATCCTCCATATTATGTACTTTACATTACTGCACATCGTTTCCAATTTATAATATACAAATCTTAGTTATAAACAAATTTGAAACTCACCAATGTTGCCATTAGGAAGCCTCTTGAGAAAACATGGTTCTTCCAAACCACTTGGAGCCTGTATGGAAGCATTTAATGATCTGATATCTGCATCAGAAACTTTTCCTGGAAGTGATACTTCACTACAAGATCCAACAGATATTTGGTTTCTTTTCCTTCCTTCACCTGAAAAGATATACATATTTTTATTTGCTGTACAAAAAAATAAGGAATGTTACTGGAAATTTAAATCATCCCACACATTTTATTTCACTCACCCTGTTTTTGTTGAACTACAGTTTGCATCTATTTCCTCTAGTAGTGTCAATAAAGAATAATAAAACATATCCGATAAACTATGTTTATGATATTAAGCTTTGTATTTGAATGGATACTTTTATAATATTTACGTATGATTCATTTTAATAATAGGATAGTAAAATGAGTACATAGAAAATTTTACCTTGACTCACTTCAAAATTATAATAAATCACAACAAAGGTGAACTTTATGAATGAATTTAAAAAGGTTGTGTTATATTAAAAATCTATAAAAGTAACAAAAAAATACAGATTATATAAGAAATAAAACTTTCCCTTAAATTTTCTTGTGGTATCATTTCTTTTGCATCCACAACTATTAGAAAATGGAACATGATCTATCATACTTCCTTATTGATTACTGGACTTATAAACATATTCCTAATGAAATGGTTAAATCATTTCTAAAATATTTGACCACGATTGCAGAAACTCTTTTTATGGAATAACAAAACGGTTTCAGGAAGAATGAATCCTGTATTGACTGTATATTCACTGCATCTAAATAATAATTAAGAAACACAGAGAATAAAGCATTCTCACAGTAGTCGTACAAAACAATGTGAACTAATGCTTAGAAAGGCATCATAAAACACCTGGTAAGAACTGAACAGAGTATAAATATGGAAACAGTAAAAAAAAATAATTTGAGGTTTGGAACCAGTGAGGGGAAAAAAACAAAAAAAAAACACAAGAGGTAAGAAAAGGGTGTCCTATGTCACCCACTTTATTGGGAATACACCTTTCAATATATTAATGTTAGCAGGCGATCCAGGCAATCAGGTTATTTATTTTATCTAACTCTGAAGACCATTTACAAAAAACAATCTTTTGTTTGAGCAAAATAACTAAGGAATCTGATTTAACCTTCTTAACAAATAAAAATAAAATATTTGTATTTATGAGTACAAGGCCTCTTAAAGCAAAAATTGTTGTTGATGAAATTATATTGGAGTAGATGTCTGGTTTAGACTATATGGGATGTCACCTCTCTTATGATCAATATAAGGATCAATAAATCAAACTTACGAAAGTCCTACAGCTGCTAGGCACAATGAAACGCAAATTACTAAAAAAAGTAAGAAAGTAAACTTTAATTCAATTTTATATATATATATATATACATACACACTTCTAGGTAGAAGAAGACAGAGGTGACATAGAATGCGCTGGAAGGATCAGATTCCTGGAGGGGGAACAGTCTAAATAAAAGCCTAATATTAGATTTATATGAAGATGATCTAATAGAGCACTTTTGAGTTGTAAAATTCAACCATGCTTGTATAGCTTTTATCACACAATAAGAGTAACAGGTCATGCCTCATGAATAAAATATTCAGTTTTCTATTTACATATTTTTGCCATAAATTATTTGTCAGTTTTTATTTTATAATAACCAGTTACTATTACAACACAAGTTTCAGCAAACTAGAAAAATTCGGAGACACCTAAGTAAAATAACATTCAGACTTATAAAGTTTTATAAAGAAACACAACTGACCTGTGATCTTTGTAACATATGGACTGCCTTTAATATGTTTGTCTCCGAACTTTACAGATATTTTATACTCCCCAGGAGCAGTAGGAAGGTATGACACAGAAACGGTTCCATCTTTATTGTCATGGCAGCTGATCTCTGCTTTACTTGGGCCTTCAACTGCCAAAGACAAACCCCCTAGAGACAAACAAAGCAAACATCTATTTGCAGAATTTAAAATTAATTTCTATTGTAGTAAATATTTTAGTATGCTTCTACTACTAAACACTAAAATAATTCTTAATATAGTTAGAACGTTTTTGAAAACTTTTGCCACAAAACAACTAGGTGAAACAAACAACCCTTGGTTAGGTTTTTTTTTGTAAGCATGCTTCACTACCCATTTGAGTTATAGGCCTACAGTATGTATTAATTATGCTTATGTGTTAGAGATAAGGAAGGTTGACTTTAGAGGAAGTGAGCCCTCATTTGCAAGGGGACAAAGTGAAATCATTTATGAAAAGTCACCCTCAATACACCTGAACATAATTAGAGCTTCGATCAACAGTCCAGTCTATTGCGAGAGGGGCGATTTAGACCACTTGACATCTAAAGCCGGTTTGGATTTGTTTTAAATTTTCCAACTAGACGCTAGTGAAAATTATTTAAATCACTGTGCATTTATCTAAAGTAAACTTTAAGATTTCAGTGAAGTGAGATTTTCATTTTAAGTTAGGAATTACAATTATTTAACTTAAAAAAAAACCTATTTACGTTGTTAAAATTATTGACAGCTTCAATATGACTTCATAATGGTTAAGTATCAAGTCTAAATAATTCAAAATGCTGTTAAATATAAGCTGCCCAACCGAAAAAAAAAAGTTTGGAATATAGTTGCGTGTTGATGTGAAGAGGTTTATAATGAGTTTCAGAGTATTGATTCATACTGCCACCCGGTGGGTGTTTAAAAACAGAATATTCTTAAAAGGTTTTTCATTCGAGTCTAGCAATGGGTTAGTTCTTCTCTAACAAATAATTTTGTAAATTATTTACAGTTCTGTAACACTAATAAGATGCTAACCTGATTTAAACTAATGCTGTTTTATACTAAAAATTACAGTTGGAATTATTCCTTTTGTACTTCTAAATACTGTTATAAAACAACAGGAATGATTAGGTATCAACAGTATACATTCACGGTAGGAATTGCTCTCTGAAAGGTCCTTTTTCCTACCAATATCCTACTATATAATAGATTTCTGGTAGGGAAAAAGGCCTTTCAGAAAACAACTCCTACCGAGAAAACAGACTTTAAATGGCAGGAACAAATAGTAAATGCAATAGAAGCTAACAGGTAAGAATGAACAGATTGTATATATCCACAAAATGATATAGCTTAAATTGTATTCTACAATGGTCTTTTGAAAATGGAAT
The DNA here is from genome assembly GCA_902141385.1 of Timema californicum. Taxonomy (NCBI): domain Eukaryota; kingdom Metazoa; phylum Arthropoda; class Insecta; order Phasmatodea; family Timematidae; genus Timema; species Timema californicum. The sequence goes on along the minus strand of CABFOW010001094.1, from coordinate 68,235 downwards.
GTCTATTAATAAATCTAAGACTAAAGCTATATCTTTTACTAGGAAAACTAATCCTTTCTTTTTAACTTATAAATTTGGCAATGAAAACATAGCTCACACCCTTTATATTAATGATCTTGGTGTTCTTCTGGATAACAAACTTTATTTCCACTATCATGTTGACCATGTGATTTCCCAATCATTGAAATTACTTGGACTTTTTAAATTTATTACTTCAGCATTTAAGAAAGTTGACTCTATTTTATGTCTGTACTATGCCCTGGTCAGATCTAAGTTAGAATATGCTACTGTTGCTTGGAATTCCATTACCTTAACTGACTCTCTTAGGTTGGAAAACGTTCAAAGAAAATGTGTTGCTGTGTGTTATGATAAATTCTTTACTATCCGGATTTATTACAATTATGACAGACCTCGAAACCTCTTAGGGCTCCAAACTCTCTGCTTGCATATACTTTATTGTGATGCCCTTTTTGTTTTTAATATTTTCAATATCAACATTTCTTACAAATTTGCTCTTGATCATGTAGGTGTTCATATCCCTTCTCGAGGCTTCTCGTATTCCAAAATTATTTTATCTCAATAGCTCCTATAAGGTGAGAGAAAGAGACCCTATAGGTCGTTGTATCCATAGCACCAATTCTATATTTGTCGAATTCGACTTCTATCATAAAAGGAAAGCTAAACTCGGAGAGTAATTTAAAGAACTCCCATATCAATAATCTATCATGTAGAGGCTCTGCCTATGATATTTAAATTTACAATATTCTGAATTATCTTTTGCATAATGTTACTGCTTTTAACTATTCTTTAGTTATTGCTATTATTGCTATTTTTTATTCTTATTCTTATTAATAACTTTTTTTTTAACTATTCATCAGTGTATATAATTATTTAGCTATTATTGTTTTTCTTATTTTCTAGTGTGATTATTATTTATTTGTAAGGTACTTGTGTACTTCTCAGTGCTTGCCTGTTATAGGTCTTACGACTGTTGGCCAGCACTATAATAAAGGAAATTATTATTATTATTATTATTATTATTATTATTATTATTATTATTATTATTATTATTAGCACCGCGTCTTACTACCCGTTNCAGCCCCGCAGCATCGTGCGCCCGTCAAAGATCGGAATGCCACCCCGATCCCAAGATACCAATTATTATTATTAGCACCACGTCTTACTACCCGTTCGGGTTATACGCACTTACGCTAATGTGTAATGATAGGGTGATTGTGAGATGAAATGAAGGACCTACAGTTTAACGTGGAATCCGAACCACGGTGGAGGCCTGGCATTCCTCACATTCACAAGATGTCTTGTCAGAGGTGAAGGAAGGGTTTGGTAATCAGATAAATCTTTGCTGGGACCGAGGATTGAACCCCGGTCGCCAGCATAGGGATATAGCTTATAATTATACACTTGTTAAAGCTGTGCAGTAAAATGCTTACTATCGATTGACTAGTGAAAGTTATACGCATAAATTAAATTATTATTTTAAATTTTGAAGAATTTATTTATGTAAACTAAGTAAAGCGATTTGTCAGACAAAAGAAATTAATCACTAACATGTTCCAAGTAAAAGTTAAGTTTTGCTCTTTTAGCTCAGACGTGAAATGTCTTTTTTTTTCAGAGCTCTACTTGAAGTAGACGCCACCCTTAAGGTGGATCATTTTTGTCTCCCTTCAAGGCTTTAGTTTAGATTTAGTCCCGAAAGGGTAAGGTTTTGGAGATTTTTAAGTCAAGGATTTATTCTATTCAGTGTGAAAATATTCTTACCGGTAGGTGAGGCCCTTAGGCACCCTTTTACATGGTCTTATATAGATTGTGTGTGTTACTTCAGAAAAGTTACTGTGTTATTTTCTAGAGGCGAGCAAGTAAAGCTCATTTTCACTTTGTTCTTGATTTCTGTGTAGCGCCCTAGCTTTAAAACCACAAGGCCACAACCTGTAAACTTTGTTCTATTAGATTACTTTAATTTTTACTAATAAATCTGCTTTCCGCTTTAATTCATTGATTTAGTGTATTTTATAACTAACCAATATAATAGCATGGCTATTTAAACTATTAGAGTTGTTCATTCCCATTCACTACTGCTAGAAATTATTTGATTTACTTTTCATTCCTACTCACTACTGCTAGAAATTATTGTATTTACTCTTCATTCCTAATAAAAACCGCTAGAAAATATTTAATTTGCTTTGAATTCCTACTGAAAACTACTTGACATTATTAAACTTGTTTCCTTATTCATTCATGTTATATTCTCATAGGTTTACAGTTTATTCTAACTCATTGTTGCCATTTACAAATTACATTTATATTTACTGTTAATTCATACTCATTTTTGTTAGCTACTAACAAAGTTGATATGAAATCCTTCTCGTGCCAACTAGTTGCTATTGAAATGACTATTGATTCCTTCTTGGTCCGACTAAATTTAATGTTCATTCCTACTAGTTCTTATAAAGTGACAATTTGATAGACACTTTGAATATATAAAGTGAAATCAACTTTGGTTTATCAACTTCAGTTTATGAATGGAAAATTAATTGATCAAACACCATCTATTGGTTTTGAATGCAACAATTAAAAGCCTATAAAGTTACAAATCAAGTGAATTAGCTAAATTGAATATCATCTCTTTGAATACTGTGTTTTATTTCTCGGATCTTAACAAAACTTAAAATTATTTTAAATTACAAAAGTAAATGCTAGTTTACCAGCTCCTGCCCCTTTTGTTGAGATAGTGAAGTTGGAAGGCTCTCCGCAGACTCCATGGGTTAGCCCTGATCCATATGCGGTTACATAACCACTGCTGATAGAATCCACATGGAATTTGAATGGAGAACCTGAAACAGGAGGATCAATGATATAATATATCAGTAGATACATTTTCCAGAATTTCCTTAGGCTAAAATAAGTAGCTAGATATTTTATATGTGACAGCCAGAGCCCTGACTTCAATGACCTAAAAATGGCAAAAAAATTACCCATAAAATGACACTTAAATCTAATAGATTACTTCAAATTTACAACATATTGATACAAATATAAACGAAAATTTGTAATAAATGCACATATTACTAAATCAAACACACACTTTACAAGTGGAAACTAAAAAATGTACGTGCAATGAAAAACCTCTAAACTTTTGCAGTCTGCAATATGATTTATTTCAGGTTTAATTGTAGTGTTTCATCAGGAATATGTATTTTCCAACAATGCAAGTAATGAAGAAACAAAGTTCATTGCCTACATTATCTTGGAATTCTAACAAATGTGTGTTGAAATTTATTTATGTTGAGTATTTTTGCATTTACAAAACATTTATATTATTTGAAATATACTTATTCAATATAAATAACTGAATTGATTCAAAAAGACCACAAACCGAGAAAATTGGACCTAAAAATCCCAAATGACAAAACACGACAAAAATTTCACAAAAAAAAGGACCATAAATAGAAATTATGGTGCTCATAAACATTGGATGTAAGGGGGCGGGGGGGGGAAGACATGTCATAAAATACAAACTCTGGTGTGGTGATGGGGGATGAAACATTGTTTTAATAATAGATTGAATAGTTAAGCTATTATATTTTTTAAATATGGTTGTATCCGCATCTAAATACCATATTCATTAATTGAAAAATGACAACCGAACCGGGGAATTGAACCCGAGGCCTTTGGCATAGTGTGCCAATACTCATACTCTAATCTCAATGGTTAGATTGCTATCCAGGAATCATTGAGGGTCACCTTCCACTCATATTTTAAGGCATAGTATGTGATGGACGTGCAGAAATCATCGCATGCAAATGTGTGATCAATTAAGAACATGAGCTATCAGATATCGAGCCAACCATCTACTTCGTGGTTGGCGTTTTGCTGCCAATAGTACAATGTATGCATTCACATATCATGATGAATTAAATAGCTAAGCTATCATATTTGTTAATTACAGTTATAGCTGCATCTAAATATCAAGGTGGAAAATTACCCTGGGTACAGGACAATTCCTGGATAGCTCAAAGCCTCAGTGGTTAAAGCATATGCATAGTAAGCGAAAGATCCCGGGTTCAATTCTCATGTCCAGGTGTTACTTTTCAATTTAAAGAATTGATTTAATAGTGTAACGTAATAATTTAAATTAAGTTAACCCTATAATAAACAAGAATAAGTACCAAAGAAAAAACAATTTAAATCTATATTGTGTTTGCCTAGTAGAAATGTTAGGATATTATTTCAAACATTCAATAGAAATGCCAACTATTTTAAATAAAAATGTGTGTTGAAATTTATTTAGAGCTATAACTAGAATATCAATGTTGTTGAGATTATTATAGCAACCATTGGGATTTGTCGATGCCATGTTGAGCTTCTAAAATTGTGATGGTTTGGAGGTATGTTGGTAAGACGTTAAACATATGAAGAAGCTCATTTTAAATCATGTTGAGAACATACAGCACATTATATAGGAATGTTATTATAACCATATAAACCATGAAGGTATTATTTTGGAATGTGTTAAACTAACATAGGGTTAGATCTACACTACAGAAATATTGTGACCATGTATAAATAAAATAGCAAACAAAACCAGTCATAATGGTTATATGTGATCAACAGAACGAGGATTTTGATGATCTAAAAATGATCAAGGAAATTACTCAATTTTTTAAAAATCAACCAAATTTTTCTTTTTAATTTGAACAAGAACTCATAATAAATGTACAGTAGCCTCATGGCTTCTTTGGTGCTGACTGACAGCTCACAGCTGACTTCTGACAGTCAACATTTAGGTGTATACCCAAATTTTGACTGTCAGAAGTGACAGCTGCTAAACACATGTTTTTGCAGATCATATGGTTCGACGTAGGGATACATAAATTGGTATGGTAACTTTTCAAAGCCGTCACCCAGCGCCAAAGAAGCCATGGGGCTACTATACACGGCTAAATCACATACTCACTTTACAAATTATTTTGCATTTTACTAAATATAATATTGATTTACAAATATCTAATTCAGATGTAGTAGCTATCCCAACACAGCCCTCTTCAGCGTCTCAACAGGAATGTGTATTTTACAATCAAACAAGCATGGAGGATGTAAAGTTCATTGACCACATTATCATTTTATTATGACAACTGTGTGATGAATATATATATATGAGCGTTGATGCATTTATAAATTATCATTTGTATTAAAAGAAATAACTATTGAACATAGTTTCTGAGCTATAAGCAAACATAATTTTTTTTATCGAGTATTATATTTTGAAATATTAGTGGAGAGAGATGCTATTTGTTTACTCAATGGATAGTATTTCATTTAACAAATATTACCAAATTTTAGTAAATGTCTAAGGTGTCGTTTAAAAGAAGTTATAAAGTTTGAAAGTTGAAAAATCAAACTTAGTTTTCTCTAATTAAAGTTTTAGTTAAAATGTCCTCTAATTATATTGATAATATTTATAAACACTAATTAAATAATGCCACACGAAAAAATAAAATCATCAAGAATGTTCAGTTGTACTAGAATTTCAAAGCTCTAGATTTAGTGCTTAGGCATAACTAAACTAAAATAATTAATTAAATTTTTTTAAAGCTCTAAATATAATTTATATTTTGTATACAAGAAATATAATCAATTTAATAATGTGAATATGATTTTTTATTAAATACAAATAAAAAACTAAATATATTTAAATGCTTAGATTTAAAAAATTATTATCGAAAGTTGAATTTTGTGAAAGATTTGATTATTTAAAATTAAATTAATTGGGAATTTGTAAACAAACACATTTTGTAATTAAAATGTTATGAATTGAAATTATGCCAACATAAATATGTAACCAAACCATGTGCTGTTAGATGTAAGGATATAGAACCCTCGGTAAGCATAATCCCGTGCCTCTTAAATCCTTTTACATTTTTCGAGGTTAAAGTTATTTCCAAACTGACAATATATTTGGGAGGTATCCTCTTTAGTTCTTGTGGTAGTCTTCTTAGTCAAATAGCACCATTTCCTGAAGAAAGAATTGAAGGAGCTTTTTAAAACTATCAGAGAGCCACTCTTTAGTATCACGTGTCTATTCTTAATATGTTAGATACATCATGTTAATAATCATGTTCTTGACATTTATATTTTGATTTCAAATTGAGATATCTACTAATAATTTATCCTTGGATTTGAGATTGATATTTCTCATTGGTGATCAAGTTAGAAAGAAAACAAATGAATACCATTATCAATAATGCATTATATTTATGAGATTAACTGTCGTTCATGTAGGCTATGGATTCAGTTTCACAATATATGTAAAAATGTAGTCTATGACATCAATTTCATAATCTATGTAAAAAAATACTTACATCAATCAGCTTGAGTTCCAAGAACGAACTCCCCTTAGTATATGTGGCCAGGATTCGAGCCCAACTTTACCATCACCAGTAAGCCACTCTAATACGAGTGTGATGCCTCAGACAGTGCGAGTACCAATGAACCAATGCAGGTATATTTTGTTTACACAACGCACTGGCTTTCTATAGCTTTCATAATATATTCTCTCGACCCTCAGAGAGAGAAATATTGTGATAAAAAAAAATTAATCTCAAGATGTTGATAAATGTCGACGTTCCATGATCCACTGAAACCGATAGGGTGGTTTTCACGATGCTCTGTGTGTATCTCAGTCTAGAGCAGAAACCATTTTACCAATTAGGCTAAAGCTTGGTATCTAAAGTTTTCATAAGGTTTCCCAGAGGTCATTTTTGAATTATATATCCAACCCTAACATTAAGGTTAGGTTACTAAAGGACAAACAAATAAAAAAACCTATTTTCTCAAAATCTGCCCTAATGATTTTGATTTAATTTTGTATTTAGGCACTGCATAGCATTACAAACAAAATGGCAGTTCTCATTTAGCTCTGAAAATGACAATAAGGGTACTTTACATAAACAGGAATTTCCAATTTTGATCATATCTCTGGAAATACTTGAGTTACGAAATAACTTATCATTGCAAAACTGTTATACTATTTAAAATATATTTTTATAAAACCAATGGTGTCTCAATTATAAGCAAACATACATACATACATACATACATATATATTTCATTTTATTTTCTGGAGCTCTTTTAAAGTTAAATTGATTGTTATGGTTTTTAGTGGACAGAGATGTTCCTCCTTCAATGATTCATTAACAGTGTATATTATTTAATCTATGTCCTTTGTTAGAGTGTTTATGTAGCAATGAACTCAAATTAGTTTCACAGATATTACGAGTTTTTAGAAAATGTCTCTATTTTAAGATAAAAAAGAGAAAAAGTTTCTCACCTGGCTAATGAATTCGAGGCTATTAGAACTCAGTAGTCAGTTTAACATCATGAAGTCACAAACAGCAAATCCCAAAGAATCATGAATATTTCTTCAATGAAAGATGATAGTTTGGCATATGAGAATTCATTCAAAGAAACCCACTCAGATCTTTACACCTTGTTGACAATGCAAGTATTGACAGAAAATGAAACAAATGATATCAGTACTAACCGTGTTGGCAATGTGCAAAATTTGTTTAAATATGTTTTCAATAAACGTTTGAACAAGGGAGAAAAAAGTGAACGGGATAACATGTCAAAAGCACAATTGAATACTTTTAAATGCACGTGTGCATCAAATACTGCTCATCGTTCTAATAGGGAAATATAGGTGCGAGAGGAAAGAGGACTACTACATTTATTTTTTTATTGCAGCAAGAACTAGACCAAGACTTGATATGAAAGAGTGCAATGGAAATATGAGTTTTCAGTTATAGAAAGAACACTATTTTAATCGATGGATCTATGTTGTTACCATATGATAAATCAATAGTTATGAATTGGTTGGAAGAGATGTGTTCAGAGGTAGACGACAACAATGTGCCAATAAAGTTGGCCACTTAACTTTTAAAAAAAGGTTTTATAAGAATCAAAAGAATTATAATTATCATTATTATTATTATTATTATTATTATTATCACCGTGTCTTACTGCTTGTTCAGGTTATACGCAAAGAGAGAAGGAATATTTAGGCAAAGAAGATCATGGTAACATTTGATCCTATTATGAAAGGAAAAACCCTCATACCTGATTGTCTCATATAACATAGCCAAGAGGAAGCAAATACACTCAAGATAAGTCATGCAAGTACCTTTATAACATACGCTGAGGTTGTAGTGTCCACCCTTTAGAGCGATGTGCTGATTTTCTTGATCCTATTTATTATATATTTGCCATCCAACACCTATTTTCTCACTGGGAGAGTCAAAGACTTAAGAATAATCAAGATAAGTCTAATTTGTGACAAACTAGGTGAGAAGCAAGCTGAGGCAATAGTGGCATTTTATGTTTTTTGCAGGGTGCAATCTCACTATAAAATCTGCAGTAAGAAAAAAAGAATGGAGCTTTAAAGTCTTCATGGAATGTAATACTGATATACTCGAATTGCTATCAAGTTTAGGTAAGACCTATGATTCAAGGACAACTAAAACCCTGGGCTTACTTCAACAATCGTGTGTAGGCTATACAAAAGCAAGTAACACAGCACCGTTGAGAGTCATTATGGTGATACCTTTCTGCACTCAATTGTACCAACATGAGCAGCTCCCTCCTACACATGAATCTCTGCTGGCAATGATTATGCATGCTCAGTATGTCATCAGTTTACTCATGGAAAACAGTGAACCATCCTCAACTCCCCTTTTGTCCGAGTTTGGTTGGACTGTTAAAAATGGTGGAAAACTTGTTCCAGTCAAATGCAACCAATTACTAGTACCTCAGACTGTCCAAATTCTGATAAAATGTCAATGCAAATAAACTATCTTGTATTTCAAATAATTTCATTTATTTGATCAAAATTATCAATTTATGCATAAGTATAGTAGCCTCGAAGTCATTCTCATGGAAAAACGAAAATTTTCATTTTGTTTGTGATGTTAAACAGTGTCTAACCACAAAATTTATTCAAAATCGTTTGAGCGGATTTTGAGAAAATCGATTTTTTCTCTTTTTGCCCTTCAATAAACTACCCTTAAATTTAGGGCTTGATATCTAATTCCAAAAATTTCTTGGTCACCCATATGAAAATCCTTGATACCAAGACTTTGCATGATCGGTAAAATGATTTTGGTTATAGTCGGAGATACAGACAGAAAGAAAGCTACCAAAAAACCACTTTTTCGGTTTCAGGGGTTATAAAACGTAGACATTTATCAAAATCTCGAGTTCGATTTTTCTGATGATCTTAGAGGAGTCAATAAAAAATTAGACGCTTGCACAACTGCTATATGTTGCTGTATCAAAAACAACTTTGTTGGTATTCTGACCATGAATGTTTCAATCAGAAGAAACCCAGTGAAGACAGTGACACTGGGGAGTTTCCTTAGAGGACAGGCCTATCTATATATGTATAACTATTTTATTCTTGTACCTTTTTAATAACAGCAATAACTAGAGTGAATTTATTTTTTTAAATGTACTTAAACATTATTGTTTCTAAAGATAACAAATATTTTAACCAAATGACATTCATTTTGTGAGCCAACAAATACAGCAATATATATATATATATATATCGTGTGTTTTTATTACGTATAAATTTTACCATTTTTGTTAAAATATGTGACCCTGAGAAATTAAAATTGATGTCAAAAACAAATATAAGTTGCATATTGTCATAAGTAAGTTGTGACTTACAATTTAGATCATATGAATTGAAAGTAATGTTTTTTGGGTTCAACTACAAATATTCCACAAAAGTAAACATTTGTATCATGATTTTCAGAGAAACAGTTACATTTAGCGAAAAATCAAATACGGTCGCTTTCTTATTACAAATTGTATGGGCTTTGACATTTATTTTAAACTTTTTTTTTTATAAACTTACAATTTCAGAAATAGTGTGAAAACTAGTTTTAATCCACCATTTTCAAGATGGTGGCCATAATGAGCAGAGGACAAAATTGGGACATTTTTTATTATATTAGAATGGCGTTGTTTACTTTTAATAGTGCTTAACAACTTTCCACAAACTGATCAAAACTAACATGAATTTTAAATGAAAGAGATTTTTTTTAATGCCCCCTATACTGTAAAAATAATACCTAATATACTCCAAAATGTTTAAAATAAAACTGTGCTATTGCTTGGTAGTAAGCTGTAGAAATAATCAAATTTGCGGAAATATTTTATCATGTTTTTTTTATGTCAAATAAATTTAAAGCTGATTATTTTTAGTTGTTTTATAATAAGATTTATTGTTGAATGTTAACTGCAATGCAACTATTGACTCGGTGAAAAATATCTAGACATCTTATAAGGCACACTGCTGTGTCCTTTTCATTCATGAATGCTGTGACAAATTGTATTTGTATGAGAACTATGGCAATACAGACGTAGATAAACAAAGTACCACTTTGAAAATTGGTAGTGCTATAAATCCCATCACCATATAAAATATAAATAGATTAATGTTTGTATTACTCCAAGGCAAAAAGCATGGAAAGGCACAAAATACAAAAACGGGGCATTTTGTTTATTTTATGTAATTTAAATAATTTTATTTAATTTTTAAATGGTTTTAGCAATTGAGTAAAATAACATTTAAAGCTTTTTTTTTTTAAAAAAAGTTCTATGTATGTTAGTGTAAAAAATAATATATTGTTCTGTGCCATATCATTATATATTTTCACCTAGGGTATATAATATAAGTTGTCTATTCAGAGATTTACAACAGCTTGTATTTTGACAGTCAAAATACAAATATTATTAACATGGTTACACTTGTGGCACACAACAGTTTCAGCCTATATACAATTACATTAAAGATTAGATTGATTGATGAGTCACCTACAGGTGCTACACTATCACTTCTTCCCTGAACTCAACTGTGGTCTGTGTGCAAATTTCAAGAACATTGGGAGTGGTATGGGTGGTTTCTCACAAGTGAATCTCCTTGTGGTTCTCTCATCCTCCAGCTATGCTTAAGTGGGTTTAAGGTATAAAAGTTTGGTAAACAAATCTGACAAATGTGTGAATGTAATAAGAAAAAACAGTTCCTAATGTATCTCTTGAGAACTTTTTTTGCTTATAATACTTTTTATTAATCCTATGTCAAATGTATGTTTATGTTTTTTAGGTTTTGACAGAGTTTAAATATAACCTTAGAATTCATGAACTCTGTTGATTCTTCAAGCACTATCTAAGAGTGTATAGTAAAAAGATTTTAATACATTTCACACACCCATTAGCTTGTTTTGTACCAAGAAACATCTTCTGTCCTCTTATAGGATATTGAATGTAATAAAAACCAAAGGTGGTTTGAAATGTTAACAGATATGGTGTTACAGTTTTAGTTACAGTGCTAAGACCCGCCTCGGTGGTGTAGTTAGCTAACGCGCTAGTCGTGTTGAGCTCGACTGCTGAGGACGGGGAGATCGAGGTTCGAATCTCGGTCGGGTGAAAATGGGGGGGGGTTTGTTCCTAAATGGTTTTCCACTCTCACTCCACGCAAATGCGGGTTCACTTCATCTAATTCAACCTTCCCAATTCATAATCCATTAGAGTAATTAGTACTTATAGCGTATAACCCGAACGGGTAGTAAGACGCGGTGCTAAATATTTTTATTATTATTATTACAGTGTTAAGGCTTTAAAGAGTATATCTTGTGAGTATTAAAATAATAATTAGTATTTGCTAATAATAATATTATTATTATTATTATTATTATTATTAGCACCGCGTCTTACTACCCGTTTGGGTTATACACACTTACGCTAATGTGTAATGGTAGGGTGGTTGTGAGATGAAATGGAGGACCTACAGTTTAACGTGGGATCCGAACCACGGTGGAGGCCTGGCATTCCCCACATTCACAAGATGTTTTGTCGGAGGTGAAGGAAGGGTTTGGTAATCAGATAAATATGTGCCGGGACCGTATTTGCTAATAGCATCTAACATTAAAGTAGAATTAAAAAACACAATTTCTTATTTTAAGTTACTAAACATATATGTAGACCACTCACTTTGAGATACAAGGGATTTCCTCCACTTATAGTTCCGAAATATCATACGCCTCTTTACAATATCATCCATTCCATCACATCACAAGTACATCAATTCCAAAGGTCTCCAGACACCCTAAGCCCCAAAACATTTCTACACCCATAACTAAATAAATACATAGTACAGTAGACTCTTGACTTTCTGGGTTATTTGAGGGGAGAGGAAGTATAATAGAAGTCACGGAATAATACAAAAAATCCTCCCCCCCCACTTAATGAATTAATGAAAGACCCTTTATTCATTTGTTTTCTCTTTGAAGGTTGTACTAATTGCTGTAATTTTTCAGTGCCTGTGGTCATTGTATTTGTGAAGTGTCATCCTGCTTCTGCAAATTCGTCAGGTCAGCACACATTCCTCATCCTTCAGTGCCCTGGCTAATGACTAGCTTTAATACCCGAGATAAGCTCTGCCTCTCCTTCTTCTTCTATCTCCCCATCTATTTCCTAGTCTCAGCAGTCTGTACAGCCTTGAGCTGCTGTACTATTTCCTAGTCTCTGTCTGTCTATCTGTTTCTCTCTTAGAGATTTCCACACCTGCGCACTGGGTGGCAATAACAGTAGAATGCATTCAAATGGTGGTGTATTGTTTGTGACATATTTAAATATATATGTAGTTATGGAAAACCACGCACACACACCCACTTAATAATGTGACAGAAATAACTATTAATAGGTGCCAGCCTTTACTAGAAATTTTACTCCAATATAAAAAACTGGATATCAGTATATCATGACAGTATTTCTCATCTTTTAAACATGCACTACTTTGCCATAGATATATAATGTAATACAATTGAATGAGCAATTTAGTTCTTTTAAATCAATTTTACTTTAGTAGTATATTTTGTATTTATTATAATATTGATTTGAAAAACATTTTTTAAACAGAACAAATCACCCAGAAGTCAAAAACTAACACATCAGGTCACAAATTATATTGTTTACAAAGAATAGAGGTACATATGTACCTAGCAAACCAACAAATATATATATATAATTATAAATTATACTAAACTAAGAGACCTAAGAGGAGTGAAAAATTGAAGTGGCCAAAATATAAATAAAATACTTTCTGAATTACTGCTCTATAACTTTGATGATGAATTACATTGAATAAAACACTAGTAATAGTTTAATTTAAAGAAATGTAGACTATAATCAATACAATGATTGTAATATTAATGAAAGATGCATTCAACCAAACAAAGAATAAAAATGATTTGGTTGTTTGTAGTTTACAGTCTGAAAGGCAATAGCTAGATCAGTTTCCTTCAGACATTCAACTTCTGCATAAACACCTATAGTAATAAATATTTTAGCACAATAATTTACATGTTGTGTTCAATTGACTTGAGACTATTTGGAATGATTAAAGTTTATATTTTATTTAAAAATTAGTGTGGTAGCAATTAGTAATTTTAAGTAGACCTAACTCATCCTGATTCTTCTTTTAAAAATATTTACATATCTGCTAATGACAATAAAGACTGTATTTGCCTCAAATGGGAATAGTGTTTAGTCGCATAATGGAATTTTAAAATATAGAAAATTAACCACAATGCAAATATTGGTATCCAATTGTGTATCTTCTAGGATATTAAGGCTGTATTTCTAAACAATAGAATTGCTGTAAGGATTAGAGGCATTAATAATAGTAAATCATAAATAATTCAGGAAGTACTTTGTTTTTATATACTGCCATTCAATGAATGGGACAACCGTTTTCCTAAAAGACTAGACAAATCACCAATTTTGTACATTTTGTAGATTTATAACTATCATATGTAGCTATTTTATATAGACTGATTTCATATGCTATTTGTTGGATTTTTATGTAAAAAAACAAACTTTTGGATGATTTGAGACAAAATGAGTGTTTTAAGTATACACATTACACATTAAAAAAGTTTCAGTCTGGAGTGATTTAGTTCTTACTTACTCAATGCCACTAGGAAATTGAAAGTTTGTTGCCGATAAAACTAACACAATTCCTCCCGAAACAATGCACAATATCTTCTTAGGGATTCAAACCAAAATCAAAAGTGACCAAACACCACAATAAAAATTCAACATGGACACACTAACAAAAAAAAAAAAAAA